>JAOTOM010003176.1:0-139457 GCA_034440615.1 Ashinkailepas kermadecensis
GTTCGTTCTGCTCGGTCGCCGCCAGTAGGTCGCGACGCCATCTGTGGTGAAAGACGCGGTGTTATCGTAGAAGCCAAGCTTTATGGTGCACATGCGTACACGAAAAGTGCAGGCACTAACTGATGCTCACGCCCGCGCGCCCGGACACTCGCACGCACGCACGCACGCACGCACGCACGCACGCACGCACGCACGCACGCACGCACGCACGCACGCACGCACGCACGCACGCACGCACGCACGCGCACGCACACGCGCACGCACGCACGCACGGACGTGCGCGCGCGCGCACACACACCATACGTACTATACTCCATACTACACAAATTAGCCGTTTGGTACGTTAATGCGACCGAATGTATGGGTTTGGGAACTCGACAGATTACATAGCAGCCGGCCTTGGACGAGAGGTTCGCACTGCCACATAATCTCTGCTCCCGGCACAGCTTCGTCCACTGCCAAATTTTCATCCATGGCTGTCCATTGGGTGTGAATGCCTGGCCAGAGCGAAATGCGCGGATGTAACATTGGCTGTGGTCAATGCTTCTGCAGCGACATCGGTGATGATACAACCCAACCGATTAGGGCCACAAGAGGATACAAAAGAAGTTAAGTGATATGGTATGTACAGCATTGCGTGGTCGGCGAATGTTTCGTAGGTACAAAAAAAGAGGGATGGAATTACATCAGATCAGTTCAAGGACAGTTCTTTCTTGGTGCACCGTAGAAGAGCGCAATGCGAAGCTAAACAAACTGGCGAGTGCGTTCCACCGAGTCACGTGGTGAACACCATGTGCACTAGCATTCCTCTCATTCTCCAAGCAGAAGAGAAAAGCATGGTGGCTGGGGTAAGCCATCTCATATAATCCAGGCAACCATCATTGAAATACCTGATCAATGTACAAGAAATAAAAGGAGACCGATCGAACCGGCAATAACAGAAAGCTAACGTTAGCAGTTACAGTAGAATCCGTGTTCCATCACGAACGAAGCGACATGAAAATAAAAAAGTTAACAAGGGAAAACAAGGGAAGTGTTGATACATGTCTGCTGCAAGGCTAACAGTTATGCTTTGGTAACATTTGGTAACATGGTAGTGAGCTGTCTGCTGAATCAGAAGACTTACTTTGCTGTCAGTTTCTGCTGGATGCCGATTTGTTCGCGCAGCTCAGTCTTGGTGTGTTCGTGGTCCGTTTCGTATGAGAGGATTTCAGTATTCAGCCGCTTCTCTTTCTGTCTGAGCTTCTGCTCAAGCGAACTGTACACGAGCCAACATGAGCGCAACCAATGCGGGTATAAACACACTAACAATCATGTACATGCTGGGGAAATGGGATATGTACGCATCTCTAACAAACCGACTACAACCATCCCTGTTGGCGAACTATACCTCAGCGTACCACACAAGAGTGTGAATGCCACACTGATACCCCGATAACCCTCAGCGAGTCCAGGAGTGTGAATAGCACACTGATACCCGATAACACTCAGGGTACCACCTAGGAGTGTGAATGGCACACTTATACCCAGATAACCCTCAGCGTGCCACCCAGGAGTGTGGCTGACACAATGATACCACGATAACCCTCAGCGTACCACCCAGGAGTGTGGCTGACACAATGATACCACGATAACCCTCAGCGTACCACCCAGGAGTGTGGCTGACACAATGATACCACGATAACCCTCAGCGTACCACCCAGGAGTGTGGCTGACACAATGATGCTACGATAACCCTCAGCGTACCACCCAGGAGTGTGGCTGACACAATGATGCCACGATAACCCTCAGCGTACCACCCAGGAGTGTGGCTGACACAATGATACCACGATAACCCTCAGCGTACCACCCAGGAGTGTGGCTGACACAATGATACTACGATAACCCTCAGCGTACCACCCAGGAGTGTGGCTGACACAATGATACCACGATAACCCTCAGCGTACCACCCAGGAGTGTGGCTGACACACTGACACCACGATAACCCTCGCAGTGCGGAATAATGTTCTACTCTCGCAGTGCTGGAGGAGGGAGGGGGTGGGGTGGTCAGTTTGACCCTACCATCAAACTTCTGTTCGAAGCATACGCGATAGAGATGTGGTAAAAGGCATGGTATAGCTACATGTTTGAAAGTCTAGAGTTACACGAATACTTTGTTTGCAATATCTTTTGGTCAACCTTTCAGGCTAGGTCAAACAAGTCAATGTCGGGGCGCAGTTAGCCACCCGTCTTCACCGTACTTTTCTGACCCTGATGATGATGATGATGATGATGAAAGCAAACGTGATTTCGTGTTTTAATAATGATACAGAAATTGAAGACTCAGTCTAACACAGGTGATGCGTGTGAAGGTCAAGATCACCGATCCCGGCAAGGTGAAACAACTGAAAATATGTGATGAACTGTTAAAGAGGGCAATTTTTTTCCAAACAGGTAACACTCAGAAAAGACAACGAATGTCACGAAACCGAAGCCACATATTTTGCACCCTCTTGCAATTTTGGATGTAAACAAATTCATTGACAAAAATGTGTTGAACAATTTTCCTCCAAAATTCGTGGAAAAAAACCTGCATTATCCAGTCACATTTTCAAATCCAATTCCTGAAAACAGATTATATCAGAAGTGATCTCGGCGTGGAAAATTAGCCTGATTGAGCCCCTTTACCTGGCAATATCCGGCATTTTAGCCTCTAGAGCGCCAGGATAACATGCACCGTTGGGAAAGCTAAGGTCATATCTCAGTGGCCTGACCTGATATTAACTAAGGTCATATCTCAGTGGCCTGACCTGATATTAACTAAGGTCATATCTCAGTGGCCTGACCTGATATTAACTTCAAACCAGGCACACATTTGGAGACCTAATTTGCTACTACAAATATGCAGGATTTTGAAGAAAATTTTGTCGTACCAGAACTATAAAGCAAACTATTTTTCCTATCTTACGCCCGACCTTAAGAACAAATTCTTGGCATTTGCGTCTTTCTTTCATCTATTATCGATATGTAGTTAAATTTTAAAAGCAATCCAAATACATGTATAGCCGACAATGTATAATCCTAATGCTAAAATATGTTTCTTAAGACTATTTTCGGTATGTTATATTGCACTGCTGAATATCGCTCGACAATCTACTAAAAGCTTCCCGCAGTTCGCTACATACATCGCCTCCCTGACTCCGGTCGGATATTTGGAATGTCTGCGCTTGTGTTGACGCGTTTTACATTGTCTCACATATTGCTGAATTGTACTTGTGCGAGCTTATATTCCTGATCTAATGACTATACACTCATATTCACTTCTGACTGTCTTGTATGGTTTGCTTAGAAACACGTCTTAACGTACATTTAAAAACGTCATTGAGACGAGGTCATAACCTGACTTTGACCCACACCTACCTCAACATCTCAGAGCCTGGGATGCATTTCTTGTGACGCAGTGTGCGCAAAACATGTGATGGAAGGCATGTCAAATTTCTCAGCGACTGTGTGAATGGTTTAGGTGTTACCTCAGAAAATATATCAGGGGAAGGAAAAATGAACCCCCAACACCAGGAGGGCTAACTAGGTATATACTTACATCATCAATAAAGTAATTCAGTAATCTTTAAAGAACAAGAACTGTTAAAGCAAACAGTCACAAGACAATCCTAACCCACTAAAGAGTTCCCTGTAAATACAACACATTTTACTTAACAACGAAATGCGACACTAACGATGACAGAAATATATGGAATGAGTAACAATAGCAGGATAGGTGGGTTATCTTGGTCTTGAAGAGCACACACACCCTCCCCTTTACCCATTCATATTTAGTTTTTACGGGCGACAAATTCAAACACGAGGGAGGACGCCAGCCCACCTGACAATCCTCTCCAGCTGGTGGCGTCGCTCCGTGGCCGACGCCATCGCCGCCTCGTGTTCGGCCCGTCCGGCCTCCACAACCTCCGTCAGCGCCCTCTTGTCAGCGAGCAGGCCATCACAAGTGTCGGCGAGCTCCGCCAGTCGGCGCTGCTGGTCGGCCGCGTCCTCCGTTAGTCGCTCCACCTCCAGTCGGTGCCTGCAGAAGACCAGAGGTCGGGCCGAGTTGTGGTGTCCTGCCTCCTCCCCCCAACCGTCGATTGATCAATTGGTATACGTGTTTCGCCGATTGCCCAATCCGATTGTGGAAATAGTGCCTTAACACTCGCCCTGGAGGGCCTCTGAAAATTACGCGAACTGGGGGGGGGGCGGATTCCACCCCCATAAGATCTTGGCTCCTATTAAAGCTGGAGTAACGAAATTCGCAGGGTGGATGGGTACGGTAATGAACTCTATTGTGTGCAAATTTCATGACCTTAGGTCAATATCTTTAAGGTCAAACGAGGTCACATGTCAAAATTTTCTTGTTTTGCGTAGCTTGGCTTGTCATTGCTATGGATCGCTGTGATTGTGTTGAAATGCTCCAAAATGGGCATCAATGATATTTTGGACATTACTAACGATGCAATACAGATGCTAGACCCCGAATTTGACCTCAGGTCACCTATATAGCAGCACTTTATCAGGTCAGTTACCTGTTCCAGTTACCGGAACCGGGCCGCCGGCCCGACTGCTCCATCGGGCAGCTCGGCGCAATCGGCTTCGCGAAGAAAGGAGTGAAGTACATGAATAAAGTATAGAAACGCTTAGGTACACAATGACAAACAGTAGTTTTCAGAATGTGTAGCGAGTAACATGCAAAGCGACATCAATCGCATGACAGTCATTTGCATTTATGACAACATTCCAGTTGACCAAGTTTGGTTCCATTAACCTGCCATGAACTTGACCTGACTTGACCTCGGTGACCTAACATGATCTTGAAACTATATAGCTTAACAATATACATCAAACGAGTCGCTAGTGTTGCCAAGAACACTTCCCTTTTGCCAATATACGGGAAGCGCATCAGCGCCGATTTTTGTGGCCTGGCGCTACGAAATGTTTTTACTTTAACGGCCCCTAACTCGAAACATTTTCGGTCGATTTCCGTTTTTCTTGCTTTAAACGACGCGCCGGACACATCTAAGCAGGTACGCATAAAATAGCTTATATCGACCGGTAACATCTGGAGTTATCTACGAAAAAGCGGAGGGGTGGTCGGATTTCGCCCACCCCCCTCCAGTGCGCGTGCTAAATGTCTGCGTATGTGCACTCAATAAACAATCTGTTTTTACCGAAATCGGAAGCAATCTTATCAAAATTGGGATCATCTGCCTAGTGTGGTGTACGTAACTCACACAAGGATCAACTGGGTCGAATTGGCATGGGCACCACACTATGCCACGGTCTCTCTATTCTCGAAACCACACTCTTCCAAACATTTTGTATTAACAGAAAAGACACAGAAGTGCGCACACTCCAAAGAAAGTATTGTGGTGAAAATCGGTAAAAATAAACAAAGACCAGGCGGAATTCTGATCTAAGGCATTCAAACCTCAACCACTGAGACAAAAAGTTATTACCGTTTCAAAAAGGTGACGATCGGGGCGGGTCGGGTCGCTCAGATGAACTTAGTTTGCCGTATGTACTCGGGAGTAGACATGCTAGACATTACCTGGCCAGTAATGAGCAGGGCGAACGACTTCTTTTTATTGTGAAATACACATAGAAAAATGGTTCGCGAATACACAATACTTATACTGTACCATTTACAGCAGCTATAACATCAGCTGCTGTCCAGGGCACAATTCGACTTGGGCGAATACATTTATTTCTCGCATTATCTTCGCAAAGTTAGCAACCTTGTCTGCCCGGTAAATGCCTAACGCACAATGCATTAGCACATGTGCACCATATATCAAACCACATTTTGTCTTCACAGCTGGTTGAACCCACAGTGAAATTCAAGTGCATGAAGTGTAAATATATGCAATCCAACTATGCACATATATGCATAAATCATAAATAATATACACATATACACAATCATATACACATTATACACATAAATCATATACACATAAATCCAAATATATGCACAGTATTATCCAGACGCCCACCAGTGATGGCGGAACAAGTAAATTGTCTTCGGAAGAATACACCTAGTACCAAGTGAATAGAAACAAACATCCAATTCATACCCTGGAACACATAATGCACTGCCTCGTATTGGGATGGCTAATGCAGGAAAACTACGACAACTCCGAGGTGATATATCAGTAAGTACAGGTGGAATCAGGGTATGCCTGGTGAAACAGGTCCAATATTTACGGTTAACGTGCAGGCATAATGTCCCGTGCATAATCCAGATCTAACGGATAACCCAAATGGCATACTGTCGCATTCAATGTGGGTCCAGTTCATGAAATGGGCGCTGCCATATCATCTCTAAGCCAACTTGATAAATTCGTGGCAGTGCGGCTGCGAAACGAGGCCTGGGTTGAGTGAGTTTCACTTCCATCGTCGTCGATCTATACTAAGTGGAGCGGACCAGGCCGAGCCCGTCGCAGCGTCTCTGACGCGTTACTAATTATCGCACTGGCCATGGAGTCGGGGCCCGTTCAGAGGCCGCCTTCCCATCGCACTGGCCATGGAGTCGGGGCCCGTTCAGAAGCCGCCTTCCCATCGCACTGGCCATGGAGTCGGGGCCCGTTCAGAAGTCGCCTTCCCATCGCACTGGCCATGGAGTCGGGGCCCGTTCAGAAGCCGCCTTCCCATCGCACTGGCCATGGAGTCGGGGCCCGTTCAGAAGCCGCCTTCCCACTGCAACCCGACTTGCGGTGACATTATCAACATGTCTTGTCCACTTACTTTCGGGACAGATCAACTGTACACTTCGGACGGGTGTAGCATGCCAGCACGGGATCACACAATACACATGATTTCAATACTCTATCACAAATAAGGATGGAAGTAATTGGCCGAGGCGACCACGTTCCTTCAATACAGATGCTGATGATACCGGTACTTTGCTTGCCTTCAATTATATTATTGTTTGACGTTCTTCCAGACAAAGTCTCAATTAGTTTTCGACAGTACATTACACAAACAGTTAATATAACTACCGTAGACCACCGTGTTGGTTGATTGAGAGCCAGGTGGGCAGACCCGGTATCCACAGCGCTAGGTCAGATATGACCTTGTGTGGACATGTGGTTGTCACAGCCATTGGAAGGTATGCCAGCATAAGACGCAATGGGAGAGCTGGATAAGCAACAGCAAGTGCTAAAAGTGCAATGCAGTCGAATATCCATGTGGGTCGGTCATTGGCGCATTGCCTTGATTGTTTATAGAGCCAAGTGCCTTCAAGCATGTGTCAAAGTGATTTCGGATGAGATACATTAACTAAAACGCATTACTAAAGCAGGAACAACGAGCGCATCCCTCCCTGGAACTACACTCGAAACACTTGGATGCAAACCAATCATTGCAGCCATTTTCCAGCCCGGACGGACAGCAAGTGTCGGCTGTGGCGCGAGGTGCATGGCAATCTGCCCACGCGCGGGAATATCGCTGCAAGTGTCGGCTGTGGCGCGAGGTGCATGGCAATCTGCCCACGCGCGGGAATATCGCTGCAAGTGTCGGCTGTGGCGCCAGGTGCATGGCAATCTGCCCACGCGCGGGAATATCGCTGCAAGTGTCGGCTGTGGCGCCAGGTGCATGGCAATCTGCCCACGCGCGGGAATATCGCTGCAAGTGTCGGCTGTGGCGCGAGGTGCATGGCAATCTGCCCACGAGCGGGAATATCGCTGCAAGTGTCGGCTGTGGCGCCAGGTGCATGGCAATCTGCCCACGCGCGGGAATATCGCTGCAAGTGTCGGCTGTGGCGCCAGGTGCATGGCAATCTGCCCACGCGCGGGAATATCGCTGCAAGCACCCGTCATTGAAACAAACATTGAGAGTTCATCAGCAGAAATATTGTGATGAAGTCAATTTCCACATGAAAAGAGCAGGTCTGCCTCTGTGTGACAAAATTATAACTTCAAGTGGTTTGTAACAGCACAAAACGCCGCTGGAGTTGTTTGCGAGAGGAAATATCGCCGGCAATCCCTGTCTTTGCAGAAATATTATGAGCGCTTCTTTGTTGATATTGTGATAATAATTGGCAAACATGACAATTAAAAGACCACATGCGACCTTGAACGAAGAAACTAGAATTCAAAACAGTGTTTAACACGATTATTCCGGTTTCAAAAGCGTGAGTCTGACCGGACCGGGCCGGACCCCCAGACGAACTTCTATGCCATACACACGGGAGTGGGCTCACTCTATCTTCTGCCTCGTCCTTAATAATGAATTGAAACTTGAAAATAACTTACATTCTAAGCAGTGAACATACATAATGAAAATTGATCATACTTAAGACGGTGATCTCGTCCAACCGGTCCCGTTTTCGTGCAGAGGATGCCAGAACAAATAAGCACGGAACAACTGGGAAAATCCATAGGTATGTTTCTTGGTTGACTCTCGTGCCGTCTGTTTGCGTGGCTTCAGGACGCACCAGCTGAGGCTACATGGCGTCGCCTGCCTCTCACCCCGGCAGGAAGGGTGGGCATCGCGGGGAATCGAACCCTGTATCTCTGGTTTCCCAGACACTCAGCTTAACCACTGAACTGCCAACGGATCATTCCCGCGCTGTCATGCTATACCAGAGAGTACAGTCGGCAAACCAAGAGATATGGCATAGAAGTTCGTCTGGGGTGGGGTGGGGGGGGGGGGGGGCGGCCCGGTCCGGTCAGATGACAGAGCCACACACAAAAGCAATGCCCACATCCTCCTTCGTTCGAGATCCATCGGTATAGGTTGTCGCCCAACCTAGAAATGATTCAATGTGTTCCAGAACCATTACGCGAAACTCTTCTGGGGAGACATCTGTTTTTCTCGTTTTCGCGAGGGATGTATCCACTTCTGGTGCGATCAGCTCCCATGGGGGAGTCTGCATGCCCTCATCTCTCCGAATTCCTCGGAGACTAAGCTGACTTTTCTGGAAAAGCTAAAAATATACATCTGCCAATGTAGTTAAATATTAGGAAGGGCACAAGCAAGGGGTGGCGCCGTGTTTGGGTGCCCAGTGCTCACTCTCGCTGAACATGCTGCCTGTGAAGCGAGGAAATTTCTGAGGGAGTCGGACGCAGACAAGGTGAACGTAAAGCTATTTTATAAGTCGGACCAGATCAGCCGGATGTGTCTCGGCAAGACCAACTGTGTCACGGTGCGACGGGTTGATTGAACCAAAAGCAAAGGTCCGAAAAAGCTTCCTTTGGGGAACCTGTGCGAAATATATGATCTACGCAAGCAGAACCCTGAAAACCCTCGCGCCGGCTTCTTAACCCTTGCTGCCCTTCGTCCGAAGCATTGCGTCATGGCAGGCAGCATTGGGACGCACTCGGTGTGCGTGTGCGCTTATCTTCAAAGCCTAAAACTGCTCATATCCGCTCTCGGCCTTCCCGGTCTAAATACCGTGACCTCCCGATGTGGCACGGAACACCGTGCCACATCATGAATCACGTTCACGCTGTATGGCACGGAATCACGCTGTGTGTGGCACGGAACACCGTGATTGCATGATGTACAACTGTGAGGACTGCCCTGGCGAAGACGGGGTGATGAACCTTCTGAGGATCATCCTCGCGGACAAATCAGAAGAGTGGTGATTCAGCCCTAGATGATGACATGGATAATGAGATTAGGTACGAATAGTGGATGGGCATGCATCGCTGTACACTCGTAGAAATAGCCTGGACCAAAGAGGAAAGCATGCGATATTTCAGCCAGCAAACCGTGAAGCTGACCAGACACAACTTCGTGGGTGACAAACAAGGTCAGCAACTTACCTACGCAAAGGCTGCTGCCAAGAAGGACGAAGTGATTGTCCAGTGCGACTTCGCTGAAAATTATTCATTTGTGGTACAGGATGCAGCTCAAGGTTTCCACTGTGATTCGTTCCAGTGTACGGTGCAACCGCTTGTAGTGTAATGGCATGAGGACGAGGACGTGCCATCAGAGCTCCTGCTGTATCTCTGACAGCACAAAGCACAACACCGCCATGGTGCATGCGTTCCTGCAACGGCTTATCCCAGAAAATCGGACCGAAGTACCTGACCTTAAACAAATATATCACACACGGCAGTACTGCACAGTATACAAATAAGCGTTACTACATCCATGTTTGTTACCGTCAGATAGATTTCGGGGTACTCTGTGAGTGGCTTTGTTCGTCACATCTAATGGCAAGGACGCTTGCTACGGCATCCGGGCACAGCCAAGCGTGCCGGGGCTCAAGAGGGCCTGCAGCGCCCGATTAACAACCAGATACTGACGGCGGAGGACATGTATGAGTATCTGTCGCACAAGCTAGTCAGCTGCATCAAGTTCATATTTGTATCAAAGCAGGAGGCAATGGACGTCACGGCCAACATCACCGAGCGCTTCTCGAAAGCCATCATGGTGAAGGGAACACAGGGGTACCACAAGTTCGCACCAGTGACCCACAGCACCGTAATAGTTCACGAACTGGGTGTCACCGTACCGGGTACCGATGTGGGGCGTGTGTTAATGGTAGCTGGGTGAAGTGAGACGTGTTAGTGTGCGCGCTGATACAGATTGTGTTGAATGGTATCATCGCAGTGACAGATCATCAGTGTGTTAGTTATTAGTTATTTTGGCTTTAGGGCGCTTCGACCAGAGTTGATCATTCGCGCTCGATCATCAGTGTGAACTGGGATTCTGACAAGGTATGGGATGGTCCGTAGATCTGTAGACCATTCCATTGCATTACATTATAATACTGTAGTGCAACACATTGTGCATTGCCGTATTGCATCGCATTGTGCAATTCTGTTCCTTTGTCTTATAACACCGATGTAGAGGGCTCATGGTCCAATTCGATTCACTTCAGGCTCAGCATGTGTCAATGGATGCGTTCACACCAAATTTGTTCTCTCAAACAGTTCAAGATGAACAGACTTACCCAGTCAATGAAGTTCATCTCCTCCTTCCCAGAATGTGGGGTTTGAAACGCCAGAAAATTGATATTACAGTGGCTGACAGTCATATAAACCCTTCAGTGTTGATGGTGAAATATTATCGTACATTTTTGATATGCTGACATTGATGCAGACATATATTGCATCAGGTGAAAACATTTCTATTCCTTTTCTCCTTACAAGCGACGATCTAGGATTTCACAAATCACCCTTCGTTGCTTCTGCATTTCCAAAATAGCATTGCGACTGTCTCGAAGGTCGAACTAGATCGCGTTATCGTAGGTCACAAGCTCACGATAAAAAAAACGCGCGAACAAAAAAAATCGAAATTGACACATTGACACATTGATCACACAAGATACAGTGGATCATGACGAGTTCAGCGATATATAACTTCATGCAATTCGTGTTCCTCTTCATTTAGTTCCAGGCCTCCAAAGACTTAGGTGACCTCTCAAAAATGTCCGAAGCTATAATTCCTTAACCGTTGCTCCGATCTTTCTCAAAATTGCACAGCTGGATTATAGAAACAAACTAACTCGTAGTTTGTCATCAAAATATTTTCATCGAACAAAGCATTTTCATCATTTCAACTAACAAAGTATTTTAATCGAAATATGAAGTGTAGTATGTTTGCCCTTTCACTTGCCGATATGTTTGTGGAATGGGCCACCTACTACAATTCGGAGACATTTCTGCAATTCTGTTCAACCAGTGACATCACAACGAATTAGAACAATTGTGCAACACAACACTCAAGATCAGGTGATTAACATTCTTATTCCATCACGTGCCTCGAGCGTTAAGACTTGTATTTCAGTAATATACCGATCTAAACACATATTAACCCGCGCCGTCTCGGGGGGGGAGGGGGGTTCATAGGCCTCCCCCACTAAGGTTTTCCGCGGATTGTGAAAGAACGGCGCGCGGCAGCGCGCGGAAATTTAGCATACCTTTTCCCACATCAATTTGGCATGTTGTGTCAAAATTTTGAGGTCAGGTCATCTAGGTTCAACAAGTTAGTCGAGGTCAAGTGAGGTCATCTCCAGAAAAGTTGAACCAGTCGTCACGTTTTAACGGATAAAGGTATTTTAATGAAACTTTCAGCGTTTGCTTATCTTTAGGGACGAAACAAAACGCACCAGAGGAATTATTTTCTTGTTTCGTTTTTGATTACTTATTAGTTTTGCATATTTGCCTATTAGAGCTAAAATCGAAGATTCTGGCTAAAGTAAGCATTTTTATGAGAGCAAGTTGACTTCGAACAACGTTTCTCGGTCCGCTCTACCCATTACACAAATAAAAATAAAATAAAATGGAAAATTGAAACTTGTAAAATGAAACAAAAAAAAATGAAATTTGGGTGGGCAAAAATTGTATGGCCATGGTCGATTCCGCCTTACTTTTCCGATTCCAAATATTTTCTGTTTTACCAAATCTCCCCCAAAATGAACTCCCCAGAGCCAAAACATGATGCAAGTCGTGAAAAGATAGGCTATTGACGTCACTTTTCGGGGATACAATTTTGGGGGCGGTGTCTGGCCCAACTCGTCGAGCGCTTTCCGATGGCACCTCTTTCGTTTTCGTGCGACGCTTAGTTTGGAAATTAGAGGGGGGGGTTGCATCAACCCCCTTCCCGAGGCGCGGTGTGAGGATATGACCGGAAAGACCGGAATATGACCGGAAATATGAGGACTGTTTTAATCCGGAAATGGTTAAAACAGGCCACGATAAACTAGCACAAACACAACTATGCATGCCTAATTTAGAACGGGTATGTAGAGTTTTAGGGGCCTATGTTTAATTTTTTTTGCTTCGAAAGACAAACATCGAACTTCATTTCTGCACTTCTTCAAATCGCACTGTAACTGTCCCGAAAGCTAAAGTAGGTCACGTGACCTCAGGTCACCATGTCACGATTTAAAATAGACCGTAAGCGAAAATTCCGAAATAGCCAAAAGATGCAGTGGCTTACTGTGAATTCACCGAAATATACTTTTGCACAATTTAGATTGTTCTTCATTGTGTTAAGGACCTCAAAGAAACCCTTGCTAGGTGACATCTCACAAACTTCCGAGGCTATAACTCCTTGACCATTGACCTGATCTTTTTTTTAATGGCACAGCTGGATTCGACGCATCAGATAACCCCATGCAATAATTTTTATCGAAATATACCATATTGGGCGTTATGCTCTTGTCGATTTGTCGTGGAATAGGCCATATGTGAATGACACCGCGGACTGTCTCGCTCCAGTAATGACACCGCGGACTGTCTCGCTCCAGTAATGCGTACGATGATCTTACAGCGTCATACGATAATGGAACATGTGCGAAATTACAAAAGTATATTTTTCCAAGAGGAATCAACCTATTAACTGTCAATCAATCCGGTGTCAAGCGAAGCCTCCTGTAAGATCAATCTTATATAAAACATGTCAATTTTTGTTTCCATGCGTACCACACCGCTTTACAGCTGACCAGTATCGCCGAGCACAGCCTTAACATGCACGTGCACATTAACAGCCTTAACCGCACGCTCCTTCGCCGCAGCTCAACTATCCAACCGTCTAAACTGAGGACAGCTAGATATCCATGTCCAGCGACTGGTTGGGCACGAAGATGCGGACAGCTACGCCTTCCTCGAGGTTCCCGATACTATAATTCAGACCGAGCACGAGTTGCTTCACAGCCCAAGACCTGCCATGCATCTCTGTCATGCCTAAGATGGGCTTTCTGTAGCAACGCCCATGACCGGAGTAGCATTCGTTTCTGCGATCCGACATTTGCTAGCAATGAGCCGGCCCTCAGAAGATCACTCGGTCACCAACTTGACGCGAGTGTAACCAAGACGGCTTAAGCGCGCAACGATTTGTCTATGTCTGGGAGCTACTAATTACATCTTCAGTCAACGCAATCAAGTCATGATGGAATGGCCACTTAGGCCATGCATCTTAAGGCCTGGTGGCAGCTGCGGCGGCAGCTGCCGGCTCACTGTCTGATGAGAACATTCACCGTCGTCCCACGTACCACAGCCTCACCAGCACCTTCAGCATATGGTCACCGGCACACAGCAGCAGCACCAGCACTGATGGCACGTCTCGACTTGGTCCACGACGTGCCTGATATACAGATAAATATGGTGGGAATTAAAGCACTTCCTCAGATATTTCATCTCTGAACACTTTTCTGCACTCTGGGTTCATACTAGATAGGATGGACTTCATACGTATTCCGACACAAACATGTAGAAGGAACACAAATATCACTAAAACAAACAAGAGAACATCCACCAAGGGGCGGGTAATTCTACTTACGGTTACCACTCAAACTAGCCACTTTCGTACCAGTCAGCATTCAGACCATAGCAGCACACACACAACTACACACAAGCTTAACAACCAGAAATGCCGACAACAACTCGCCAGCACCGCTTGCAAGACCGCGCGCCTGCGCACTGGATAAACTGGCCTCCAGGTACCACGACTCCGGCCGAGGCGACCTTAGAAACCGACGACGATTCCGAGAACCGAGAAATATCAACCCGAGAACCTACAAGCTTCTCTCAAACCGAGAACCGCAACACCGCCAGATTGACCGCAAACGACTTTTTTGGTCGCCTCAAACGCCACCATAGAGGAAGTGACGCCATAGTGAAGCTGCACAAGCCAAGCCAGCCTGCCCACCTCGGCAGCACACGAGCCGCAGAAGCTCCAAAGGCACGATCAAGAGGCCGGGTCAACGACATATTGGCCACTCCTTGAAGTGGTCTCCAAGGACGCCAACTTGACCGTACCGACCGAAAACCGCCCAGCCAGCCTGCCACCACTACACCTACATCTACATCTACTCTCCCGACTTCCAGCTCTACTATCTACTAGCTTCAACTACAGGTTGGTCCGGCGGTGCCGCTGCCCCTCCCACCCCTCCGCCGAGACTTGCAACAGTGTCTCTTCCTTCCCTCTTCTTTTCCCTTCTAATCCAACTCCAACGCCAAATCCACGACCCACACCACTACACTAACTCAACATGGACACTGACACCACGACAATCACACCGACGGGTGATTTCTTCCTCTGCCGCCGGGATGATGGGGAGCCCATGGGCTCCCTTGACCCCTGGACGGTGGAGGAGGAAATCACCCGTCGGACACGACAGCCCCTACACGCACGCCAAATTAGATCGGGGGCGCTTTTGATCCAAACACACAACACCGACGACGCAGACATCCTAACACGTATTGAACTCATCACAGACATACCAATCACCATTACACTAGCCGCACATCTCAACACATCACAGGGCACAATACACGCGCGGGAGTTGGCCTGGATAACGGAGGAGGAACTGACTCTCAGGTTTGGGAGTCAGGGGATCTCCTCCGTCTACAGCCCCCCAGCCCAGCACGCAAACAAGACACACACGTCCTCATACTGACTTTCAATACAAGACAGCCACGTTAAAGCCGGCTACATAAGGTACAAAGTCACGCCACGAGCACCCCTCCCTCGACACTGTCAATTCTGTCAGCGCTACGGACACTTGAAAGAGGGGGGGGGGCATGACACAACACCCACTTGTGCAAACTGCGCCGCATCACACCACACACATGCACGAGCAGCACACTACGCTGCGTCGGTTGCGGAGGAAACTACGCTTCCCGAGACAGGGCCTGCCCTCGGTGGACAAGGGAAAAATAAATTCTCCATCTTGTCCGCCTAGAGGGCTGGGCCCTGCCGCGGGCAAGGTCGTGGGTCCAGCCGGTGCAGCCCATAACACCACCAAAAGCTGTCCACCCAAACCACACAAACACAAACAAATCATACGGCTACACCACCAATCAAAGCAACTCAGACAGACCCAACAATCATAGTCAGGCCAGAACCCACAACACAAAACACAACCAGAACAAACCTCGACGCTACTCACCCACCCACTCAACACAGGCACCACCCCAATACCACATCACGGAACACGCAAACCATCACCCGAACCGGGCCCATCAGAACCACCACTAACACCAAACGCAGTACGCAAAAACCTACGATTTCAATTCGAAACACTCACAGATTCAGACGACTACAACAGATCAGACAACACCTACTCCACTACCCATGCACCTACAACACGAGCAACCACCAAAGCAAACGCTACCTCTTCCAACAACAAACCACACACCCCTGCCAAAACCTCCCGACACTGAACAACATCTCAACAACTCCTCCACCTATTCTCTCCCTGCTCTACCCATGCCGTGAAAGAAGTATACAAGCAAAGTAACAAGACAAAGAAAAAAGGGAAAAAACAAGACAAAACAAAAACAAAAACTAAAGGCCAAAAACAGAAAAAAGCAAATAAAACACAATATAACACAAAACAAAACAAAAAGGCCCAGAAAAGTGTATGTATGCATGCCACGTTCTTGCAATGTTCACTGAAACGGCGATGACCCGACACCACCCCCTACCCCACTTCGGCACCGTCCGGACCACTACTTCTCAACTCGTCAAAATCTACTCACTACACTGAAGAAACTTATCTATACAATCCTAAACAGCTGATATCGCCGAGAAGGTGGCAGGCTGGCAAAATTAAATACTGCTACTACTACCTAGAAACCTGCTTTCGCGCCACCCATACAGTGGAAAAACGAGTTTCAGAGACGTCCTCTGTAGCCGGAATGCAATTTTCCAGTGCGCAGGTACGAGACCTTGCCACCTGCATTGCCATGTGCGCGATGGGTTGCTGCATGCCACAGCTAACATAAGGTGGTCATCCGGCTTTGCGCATGGTTCTGTGCAGGTCTGGTTATGACGTCATGGATTTTCGCACTTTTGTGTGTGAGCAGCGGAGAGTTAGTTAATGGGGTTTAGGGGCGCGTCGACTGCAGTGGTCATGCAGCACCCATAACCTCGTTAGTCATACCGAAGTGTCCAAGGGGAACTAATCGGGGAGGCGTAATACATAACACATGTCATAACTCGTGGCCAGGTAGTATAGTAGAACCTTGCTTATTTTACCACATACCATACCATGAGCGGCGGATATTTGGACCATAATGTAAATACTGTCGGTCTTCATGGTGAGCTTGCCGATATTTTTATGGGACTTATAGCTCGGAATGGTGCATTTTTCCATGAGATTTGATGCATGTTAATCATGTCCCCATATAGAACATATTGCCGTCTAGCTCATTCTGAATCTAAATTGCTGGATGACAGTATCAGTCGCTCAGTAAGTACCAACATAATTGTGGGGCATCGAACTTTTGGTATCGATAATTTCCATGAAACGTTCATTGAGGAAGCATTAGGTACAGGAAAATACTGGGCGAGGGAAGGGGGAGGGGAAGAACGTGTCCCCAGGGAACCACCAAGATGCGGGCAGACTGTAGCATGTGTGGAGAAATTCTAGATTTATTGGTGCTGCTAATTTTGTTGGTGGGAGCCATCTCAAAGAATGCCATGTTAAGAGAGGTTGGTTGGTTATTGGTTTTACGACACGTCGACCGTTGAGTCATGTAGCGTCGCCAATCTCTCACGCCGATTGGTCGCGGGCGAAGAGAAGCGACAGGTGAGACTCGAACCCACAATCTTTCGATTGTGAGACGAGCATCTTACCCCTAGACCACTCGTCCCCCGCCATGTTAAGAGAGCAAAAAGTTGGCGGACCCAAGGCAAAAATGGTGGGGCCCGGGTCCCCACCAAAGGCATAGGAAACTCCACCCTTAGCTGTAGCATTCCGAGCCAGAGGCGCAGCCAAGCCCCCCCCCATTAGCAACCAAAAATACACTAGATCAAATGATAAATTTGGATATTTTCATCGCTCCAAACCTTAAATTATAGGCGCGCTTAATGTGCCGAAGACTTTCTCCGTTTCTTCACATATACTTTTTCGCCCCCCTCAAGGAAAATCTTGACTATGTCAATGTTTCGAGCCGTCGCTTAATGCGAAGCCTAAGCCCTCTCCATTTGCCAAAATTGTAAGAAAAAACGGACTGTGGTGTGAAGTGACGACGGATACAGTGTGGTTACGTGACCGGCGTGCTGCTGACCTGACCAGCGACCACCCGTGACGGTCGGACGACGGACTGGGGTGTGAAGTGACGACGGATACAGTGTGGTTACGTGACCGGCGTGCTGCTGACCTGACCAGCGACCACCCGTGACGGTCGGACGACGGACTGTGGTGTGAAGTGACGACGGATACAGTGTGGTTACGTGACCGGCGTGCTGCTGACCTGACCAGCGACCACCCGTGACGGTCGGACGACGGACTGTGGTGTGCAGTGACGACGGATACAGTGTGGTTACGTGACCGGCGTGCTGCTGACCTGACCAGCGACCACCCGTGACGGTCGGACGACGGACTGTGGTGTGAAGTGACGACGGATACAGTGTGGTTACGTGACCGGCGTGCTGCTGACCTGACCAGCGACCACCCGTGACGGTCGGACGACGGACTGTGGTGTGAAGTGACGACGGATACAGTGTGGTTACGTGACCGGCGTGCTGCTGACCTGACCAGCGACCACCCGTGACGGTCGGACGACGGACTGGGGTGTGAAGTGACGACGGATACAGTGTGGTTACGTGACCGGCGTGCTGCTGACCTGGCCTCAGCGCTGTGCAGTTTCCTGGTGAGGTCGGCCGCAGCTCGCTCCGCCAGATCTCTGGAGTCCTCCAGCCTAGCCAGTCGGTCAGTCACCTCCTGCAGCGCATCACACTGAGCCCCTCTGGTCGCGCACTGGCTGTGTTCCTCCTGCGGAACGCAGCGGCATCACGTGGCATTCGTCACACCACTCAGATGGCGAGGGTAAAGAGGCTACCACTACGAAGGCTACAACAGACCTCTCCTGGCTTCTTGTCAGCAAGAAACCCATCCCTTCCGGAAAATTATCATCCCGTTTTCATGCTGAAGAGTTAATTGCAAGGGCGGTCCGGGACACCCAAGTGGGGTGAGGTAGAACAAAATAGCGACCGCAACCCCTCCCCATAAAAATGTCCTCGGATTTTACCCACCCTATTTCTTTGGTTCCGAAAATTCGGCAGCTGTTTCTCTCAAGGGGGGAGGGGTGCCTCTGACTGAAAATTGAGGTAAGGATGCACTCGAGCCTTCCCGGAAGGGAGCCTTTTTCTGGACGGAGGGGCGCCACCTTACATGGGGAGCACATGCCTCCAAGTCCTCCTGTATCCGCCCGTGTCTGGGCTTCCCAAAGCAGCACTGGCTTCCCTAGTCATTTCTTGATGACGTATAGTTTTCCTCATATGATAGATAAGAAAACGGTGTTTCAAGGATTTATCAATGAGACGCCTTATGTTTGATGATGGCCTATATATGTGAGGCGCTTATGGATAACAGATATATATATATATATATATATATATATATATATATATATATATATATATATATATATATATATATATATATATATATATATATATATATATATATATATAAATATTGAGATGGGATGTGGATTCAATATATACAGGGGCAGATCCAGGAATAAAGTTGGATAAAAGAAAAAGTTTTTACACAGTTGCTCGAAAAACCACAATTTAGATAGTCATGCTAAGTTGTGTATGCACTTTTGTAAACATTAAGCAAACATTAAACAAGTTAGTTTTAAATCAAATGGGTCTTTACATGACTTCTGCATACAAAAAAAAAATATTGCATGGACTGTCAACAATTTTTCCTTGTATAGGCGTGACTACTCCTGTCCATTCTACACAAGCTGTTTAGTAGGTGGTGCTTGGTAGCTTAGTAAGTGCCTACCTACCTAAGCATGAGCTCAGAGCAACATTGTTTCATAAAATGCTTCTAGGTTTCGCATAATCTGAGATTGAAGAACAAGCTTGCTCCAAATCAGACTGTTTTTTTTAGCTGGACTGAGATGTCCCTCCTGGATACACTAGTGAACCCTCCCCCCCCCTCCCCAACCATCACGGAAAGGTCGTGCCTCGTAGGTTTTGTATTTTTTGTTGGAAAAGATCCACCACTGATATTTTTGGGACATCGCTTCCCTTTTTGGGCCTGGTATACATGTAAAATGTCGATGCAGGCAGTCTGATAACGGCACTGAGGGGAGTCATAATGCCATTATCCTCCACTGATTGCGCCACTGGGTGGCAGCGTGGTGGCTACACCGGCCAATGGTCGGTGGTATTAACTTCCAGAAAGGACAAACCCACTATATATCATTTTAACTCCAACAAGTATCCTTCCATTGCACAGGCTCGTTTCCTTCTGCTGTTTACTTTAGTGACTGTTCGGCTCAGCGCACCCAGAAGACGACTGCTGAGGCGGTGCGTGGCGCGGCCGATCCTCCGAGCCGGGCGTCTGTTGGCTGAGCGCCTGCGGCAAAGCCGGCTTGTGCCCGCCAGAGCTCGTTCCGGCGCGACGGCCCACTCGACGCGATTTGTGGCCGCGATTCACATCAAATGGCGTGTGCAAAGATTGGCGCGCAATGTTCGCGGACGCAGATAAATAGGCCAATCAGAGTTAATTCATGACGTCTGCCGCGTAACGACCGGATGCAAACCCAGCTAAAAGCGGGTTAGCGTCAGTGCGCTGTTTCGACAAAAATGGAGAGATGAAATGCGACGTCTCGTTCGCAGGCAGCATGCTACGGGCAGCAACAGCACACAAACACTACGACTTGTGTTAAGGAGACATTGGCGATGCTCCTTAAATTGCATTGGGTCAGAGGCTGAGATGCCCGCGGTTACCTTCAGACGGTCGTATTGTGTTTCCACCTGCTTCTTTTCGCGCATCAACCTCTCGGTATGCTGCTGCGACTCTACTTCCACCTGGGAACAAAATATCCACGTTAGCTGCCACACTAGGCTGTATGGGTAGTGTACACTGTGAAACACAGCCTGGGTGTAAAAAGGCTTGATAACATGCTCCGCCAATACATTGCTGAACTTGGCACACACCTCTTAACCATGGCCAACAGAGAACACCTTGACGTCTCGCCTTTCTAAAATTATGGAGACATGACACATTTCTGAGCAAATCACCGTCAGATTATCTCAGGCATAGCTTCATAGGACGCGAATAATTAATAGGCTCAACACGCTGGTCATATTTATCCCATCACAAATATTAACTGAGCAGAAATTAACCAATGGGTTGGTTGGTTCGTTGGTTATTGGTTTTACGACACGTCGACCATTGAGTCATATAGCGTCGCCAATCTCTCACGCCGATTGGTCGCGGGCGAAGAGTAGCGACAGGTGAGACTCGAGCCCACAATCTTCGATTGTGAGACAAGCATATTACCCCTAGACCACTCGGCATTACTGTATGACCGCATCCCCCTCAGCACGCATGCCGACAAACGATTCCTTGTACGATGTGTATCATGAACAGTTGAGTCCTCCGCGGACTCCGCATATCACGACACAGTGCAAGCACTATGCGACACTATGCGTGTTTCATTCGCGTACCATCTGTGAAAACAACTTCTGTCCACTAAATTACAAAAAGTGGGGCCTTGGACAAATACATTTACTTGTCTGCATTTCTTGGAGCGATTTCTGCCACCGCATCGCACAATTCGCTTTACTCCACATACCTACTGTTCACAAAACTGCTGCCAGGTATCAGCAGGCCGTGTCACCAGCAGGGCGTGTCATCAACTACAGGCTACGTGTCATCTACAGGCTGTGGCGTGTCACCAGCAGGGCGTGTCATCGACTACAGGCTACGTGTCATCTACAGGCTGTGGCGTGTCACCAGCAGGGCGTGTCATCAACTACAGGCTACGTGTCATCTACAGGCTGTGGCGTGTCACCAGCAGGGCGTGTCATCGACTACAGGCTACGTGTCATCTACAGGCTGTGGCGTGTCACCAGCAGGGCGTGTCATCAACTACAGGCTACGTGTCATCTACAGGCTGTGGCGTGTCACCAGCAGGGCGTGTCATCGACTACAGGCTACGTGTCATCTACAAGCTGGGGCGTGTCACCAGCAGGGCGTGTCATCAACTACAGGATACGTGTCACCAGCAGGGCGTGTCATCAACTACAGGCTACGTGTCACTAGCAGGGCGTGTCATCAACTACAGGCTACGTGTCATCTACAGGCTGATGCGTGTCACCAGCAGGGCGTGTCATCGACTACAGGCTACGTGTCATCTACAGGCTGGGGCGTGTCATCAACTGCAGGGTAAGTGTCATCTACAGGCTGGGGCGTGTCATCAACTACAGGCTACGTGTCATCTACAGGCTGGGGCGTGTCATCAACTACAGGCTACGTGTCATCTACAGGCTGGGGCGTGTCATCAACTACAGGCTACGTGTCATCTACAGGCTGGGGCGTGTCATCAACTACAGGCGACGTGTCATCTACAGGCTGGGGCGTGTCATCAACAGGCTGGGGCGTGCTTCACTTTTTCTTTTTGGTAGCATTTTAGCGCAATTCTTTAAAGACTCACACAAATGACAGCAAAGGCTTAGCAAAATTTTGGTAGAGCCGATCTTGAGAACCACCAGGTTCGGCGATAATTTGAGCACCGTCGTGTTCCCCAATAAATTGGCTTTCCGGGGCAGGTCCACTTCCTGCTCCAACCTGCTACCTTGTGTATGAGACTTAATTATATGATCCGGTCGCTTGCACTCCTCCAAGTTCAGTTCCAAAGACAAAATCCAAGACAGGCCCAGAAATCCAAAATGTGCTAACAAAAACCCGTTTTCCGCCTCCATACTCCTTCAGATATCTGATTGAGATTTATGCTTGGCGTCGTGTTTGGCCTCAGCGGCCCACAGCATCGCTAGCCTGGCGGGAGACCCCGATCATATAATTGCTTCTCACACGCAAGGTAGCAGGTTGTGACAGGGAAGTACACCTGCCCCGGAAAGCCAATATATTGGGAGCACGATGATGCTCAAGTTATCGCAGTACCTGGCGGTGCTCATGAGATCGGCTCTGGCGAATACTTCCTAGCCATCTTTTGCGGTCATTTGCATGAGTCGTAGAAACTACGCTAAGTTGTAGCAATATTGTTTTTAATTTGTTCCTTCACTTTTAGCGCAAGCTAATATGCCATTAGGAAACAAAACAACACACAATACAAAAAAAACCTGTTCTAATATTTTATATTTGCCCGTATAACCGATTGCATAAGTCTGAATCATCTTGCAATCCGTCGTGCAGTTTCCAGTTTTTGGAACGTTTGTGTTTACATGGACATTGGGCATATTTCACTTAATATCGTCCAACATTCAGGTTCCATTGTCAATTCGAAACAGTTTGACGTATGCTTCATATTGAAAAACGAAACATTCACCGAAACCAATTACATCGCGCTAGCCGGGGCGCCTGACCCACCGTGCCGCGCTGACAATACATCGCTGATTGACACTATTACTGCATGCAGCCATTAACCACCTACTTCTTCCTCACCGGTACTAGAAAGCACTAGGTCTATACTAGAAATGTCCACGCATTTGTCGATCCAGTTTCTTCCAAATGATTTGGCTCATGTCGGTTATCACAAAACAGGATCCATGTTCGCATTTCTCTACTTGACTGGTGCGATTTGCATAGAACACTAGGTCATCAGGTCACTGGCCGACTGCCACACATCACCAGCTGCACCCACGCCGCCACTATGGAGACACCTACGGCAGCTCACTGGCCGACTTCCACACATCACCAGCTGCACCAACGCCGCCACTATGGAGACACCTACGAAAGCTCACTGGCCGACTGCCACGCATCACCAGCTGCACCCACGCCGCCACTACGGAGACACCTACGGCAGTTCACTGGCCGACTGCCACACATCACCAGCTGCACCCACGCCACCACTACGGAGACACCTACGGCAGTTCACTGGCCGACTGCCACGCATCACCAGCTGCACCCACGCCGCCACTACGGAGACACCTACGGCAGTTCACTGGCCGACTGCCACACATCACCAGCTGCACCCACGCCGCCACTACGGAGACACCTACGGCAGTTCACTGGCCGACTGCCACGCATCACCAGCTGCACCCACGCCGCCACTACGGAGACACCTACGGCAGTTCACTGGCCGACTGCCACACATCACCAGCTGCACCCACGCCAACACTATGGAGACACACACTGCGTCTCATTTTCCGTCCATGAAAGGTTGACCTTTCTCATCACGCCAACTAGTAAACAGCGCTGAGGTCCTCCAATCTGCCCTGCCGGACAGACAAGATAGACCTGCCGGACAATCTTGGCTCAGCTCGCTTGCATATGGCTAAGTGTTGTTTACTACCATCGATGCCCAATTTGCACCGAGTGATCTGGAGACTTATAGAAGCGTGAAGGATCAGACGAGAGGATGACACCGGCCGGAATTGAGTTTTTGCGAAGCCGTTAGTCGCCGAGTCGTGGCGATTCTGAGAGGAAATATCGTCGGATCGCCCACAGTTGCCGATCAATGAGCTGAGCTTGGAGCCATCCTCGACAGCATGTTTGAAGTCATCCTCTACAGCAGGATAGCAACCACTTAAGGATGAGAAGGCTGCAAATCGCATCGCCACGTGCCAGTGATGGCGCACAACTGCTCGAATCTCAATATTTTCGCACAGACAAACCTACAACACCACGCACATGTCTCGGTACAACTGCAGGCCTTAAAAATAGCCCACGAACGGTAAGTCATTCAGCACTTGTCGGGTAATTAATTGTACTCTAGTTTGTTAGCTATCATTTGAGTTGTGAGCGCCTGCACAGATATGCCCGAAAACATCTCCATTTCGATGGAGATGTTTTCGCAGATAATCACTGTCCTGCACGAGCGACCATGCGCACAAATAAGCTTCAAATGTTACCAACGGCTGCCGGGCTAATGGTAAGGCGTAACTACAGTTGCAGCTTCGGCTACAGTTCGTTACATTTACAGTTACAGTTACAGTTACAGCTACAGCTAGCCATATCGCACAACATGGATGAGCGAATTCGTCCTACAGCGAAATCGTGTCAGTAACATGATGAAGTGACTGAAGCCAAACCATATTAGACTGGTAACGTTCACATTTAATTTACTGTCGGACGCACCTTGAATTTGCACAGCCATATAGTGATAGAGCGACAGGGAGGTGCAGCGGGCACTTCAAAATTCAGCTATTCTGATGTGTTGGTGTCCACGCCGAGCTGCGAGGGACTGTGCCGACATGCTGATCGCCAAATGATCAGTTCAAATGTATGTGCGGGACGGCGGACAACGTTCTTGGTGTTTATGCAGATGAGGGATTACCACACAATTTCCTTCGAACTAGCGGACAATTGCGCCTTTGCCTCTAGGAGTTCTCAGACTTAGGTGGAACATTTACCTTTTCAGTTTAAACCATCCGTTAAATCTTAAGCCATCAGCTGTACATCGATAGGCAGCTTAAGTACGGCCCAACCAGATCTTTGCACGATCTGTACCGTCGGATAACTGTCCACCACTCTTATTCCCGCACCCGAAGGAGGGGGGGGGGGGGCACCAGCCAGAGATACCACCGTGGCACATGTGCCCGAGCGTATCACGTGTCAACATCCGACCGGCCACGACACGTCACGTCACGTCCACGGTCTGCCATCTCCCCGCTGCCCTGCTCATTAATATCAGTCGCCGGTCCCAGCCGGGATCACGGGCTCACGCGGTGTTCGTCGCCCGATAATACTCCCAGACGCCGATGTTTGCCTCGCGGTAAATACCGTCTATGAAGGGAAATAAAGGCATCGGATGATTAATCTACATCACGGTGCAGTGCGTGGAAAGCGTGCGCATTAGGTGGGCACAAATTTGGATACATTGTATGAGTTAATGAAGAGGAAAATCAGATCATAGGTCCAGAATCTTCAACCATGTCCTTACTCGGCTGCTACCTTTTATTATGTTGCAACACAATTATAATGTCTGCAGTTAAATACGCTCAGTAATGACATAAAGTCATACAACTATCAAAAGTGAAGCAATCCACGCGCGAGTAAAAAGTCATACCTGCGTGAAGAAAACAAGCATACTAGAAGGGTTTGATTATTACCTAGCATATTCTGACATCGATATGAATATTTGACATCAGACATGCACCATACAACACATCTTTAAGGGCTTGCTTAGTAGTCCGGGAAGCTTTTTAACACAAAAAGCATGCTATCACATCCGCGACAAATTAGGGATTTCCCTGTCTACTCCTACCTAAAATCTTGTAGAGACCGGACAGGGATGGACACCACACCGACACGTGGTCCGGGTCGGGCGAGGACCGGTACCGAGGTCACAGTGAAGAGACAGGACAGGGATGGACACCACTCAGACACGTGGCCCGGGTCGGGCGAGGACCGGTACCGAGGTCACAGTGAAGAGACAGGACAGGGATGGACACCATTCAGACACGTGGCCCGGGTCGGGCGAGGACCGGTATCGAGGTCACAATGAAGAGACAGGACAGGGATGGACACCACTCAGACACGTGGCCCGGGTCGGGCGAGGACCGGTACCAAGGTCACAATGCAGAGGCGGCTTACAGTGTCTCGCGCCTGCAGCTTCTCGGCAAGCGTCGCCAGTCGGTCGTTACACTGCTGTCTGACGGCGTCTACCTCGTGTCGGGTGCGCAGAGCTGCCTCCTCTGCCAGCCGGCCCACCGACGCCTCCAGCTCGGCCACGTCCCCTGTCACGTGCGGGTGCCGCCTGCGTTAGGGGGTACCGACAGTCGGCCGGCCGGCCCACCGACGCCTCCAGCTCGGCCACGTCCCCTGTCACGTGCGGGTGCCGCCTGCGTTAGCGGGTACCGACAGTCGGCCGGCCGGCCCACCGACGCCTCCAGCTCGGCCACGTCCTCTGTCACGTGCGGGTGCCGCCTGCGTTAGCGGGTACCGACAGTCGGCCGGCCGGCCGGTCCACCGACGCCTCCAGCTCGGCCACGTCCTCTGTCACGTGCGGGTGCCGCCTGCGTTAGGGGGTACCGACAGTCGGCCGGCCGGTGCGGCGATGCATGCGAGGCGGCAGGGTAACCGGAGTTGGCAGCCACCATTACAGGCTCGATGTGAACAAGCCGTGCTTGTGGTGGAGGCTGGATGACCATATGGCATGCAGCTTAGATGCTACTCATGATCAGCCTAGTGGCTTCCCGGTTATTGGGATACCCAGGTCGCGGAAAATAAGCAGAAATACAAGTCAGAACAGCAGCAGGCACGCGACATTGAAAGCGGTTAAAGATAGTAACTACCGCTTGAGTAATTACATACGTTCACAACTGAATACAAGTGGTTATTACTGATTCCAGCCTGTACGCTACTTAGCGTTAGCTGAGGCTGAATAAATAGCGGCGTTTACCTTCTAGTGCGGACGCCTTCTGAACAGCCTCTTCTTTTTCCAGCAGGGCGTTCTGCACCACGTCCACACCGTCCTTGAGTTTGTCGAGCGCCTCAGCTTCGCGGCTGCTCAGCTGCACACAGCGTTCGCGGGCCTCCAGCAGGTCACGTTGCAGATGCTCGGCCTGCTCGCGGCCGCGCTGTACGTGCTCCTGGTGGGTGGCCGCCTCCGCCTGACAGCCAGCCACCTGCTGATCCAGCTCCAGCTGACGCTGCGTGTGCGTCAGACACCGCTGGTCCAGCTCCTGCAGCTGCCGTGTCAGCCGCTGCAGCTGCTCACGCAGCTGGCTCGCAGCGGCGTCGGCAGCGCGAGCCGCCTCCTCGGCGCGCATCTGCTCGCTGGTGGCGCGCTCGGCCACGGCCCGCTGACGAGTCAGCTCACCGCTTAGCGAGCTGACGGCCCTCGCGTACTGGGTCCGCACCTGTCGGTCAGCCGGTGAGGTCATGACCTCGTGTACTGGGTCCGCACCTGTCGGTCAGCCGGTGAGGTCATGACCTCGTGTACCTGATCCGCACCTGTCGGTCATCCGGAGAGGTCATGGCCTGGTGTACCGGGTCCGCACCTGTCGGTAAGCCGGAGAGGTCATGACCTCGTGTACTGGGTCCACACCTGTCAGTCAGCCGGAGAGGTCATGACCTCGTGTACTGGGTCCACACCTGTCAGTCAGCCGGTGAGGTCACGACCTGGCGTACTGGGTCCACACCTGTCGGTCAGCCGGTGAGGTCACAGCCTGGTGTACTGGGTCCGCACCTGTCGGTCAGCCGGTGAGGTCACAGCCTGGTGTACTGGGTCCACACCTGTCGGTCAGCCGGTGAGGTCACGGCCTGGTGTACTGGGTCCACACCTGTCGGTCAGCCGGTGAGGTCACAGCCTGGTGTACTGGGTCCACACCTGTCGGTCAGCCGGTGAGGTCACAGCCTGGTGTACTGGGTCCACACCTGTCGGTCAGCCGGTGAGGTCACGGCCTGGTGTACTGGGTCCACACCTGTCGGTCAGCCGGTGAGGTCACAGCCTGGTGTACTGGGTCCACACCTGCCGGTCAGTCGGTGAGGTCACGGCCTGGTGTACTGGGTCCGCACCTGTCGGTCAGCCGGAGAGGTCATGACCTGGTGTATTGGATCCGCGTCTGCCGACCGAACAGAATCGGTTACATCTTAGCTCGGTTGGACAGCAAGGAGGACTGCAAGACAAATAGACGGCGGGAGAAAAGTAAGGACTGTGCAAGGGACTGAGAAGGGAGAACTTCCTCGACTAGTACGTGTTCGCCACAGTGATAATAACAGTTGGGTGCGGGATGAGGTGGGAAAGTGCAGGTCGTTGGAAGGGAAGCAAGGCGCGCGGGAAGAGCGGCTACAGAGCCGTTACCCGGCACCAGCGTGCAGTCAGCTTCCGCAACCGAAACACGCTACAGAAGACGCCGTCTAGCCAATGCTGTCCCAATAGTCGATAGAAAGAAACTTTACAGAGAATGTAAATCGCCAATACGCAAATAGCTTATTTTAATCAGATGACAGTACACGAAAAATACGAAAAAAAGACAAATCAGAGTCATTACATGCAACATTATTTGCACACATCCGAAGCTATTTATCATCCTAGCTCTCCGTCAATGCAATTTCAAAAGACAAATAAGGGTCTTTATATACAACATTCCACGCACACATCCGTAGCTATTTATCATCCTAGCCCTGTGTCAATACAGTTTCAAAAATATGCAAGATACTCCGCGTATAATTATCCTCAGGATGATTCATGTGGACCCACAGATCTTTCCTTACACAGATAAGATGCAATACATTGACAATGCATTGATTACTTGTTCACCACTCCAAAATGTGCACTCTACAATGTTGCAGAACAGGCCGATATCAGCATAATTTCTGGGGCGCACTCAGTAGCTATAACTGAGAGCCTTCACTAAATGCGCCTATGATTAATTTCAATAGAATAGCTCGCTAGAACGAACTGCCATGTATAGTTAAAGATTATATTTTATCTGGAGAGGACGTTAACAGAAAGACAGCTTATATACAATTCGTCCATTTTCCTTGCAACAGAACATGTCCTTAGAACAAGCTAACATGCATCATTACTATATATTATTTCTCCTCAAGATAGCGTCAAGTCCGAGTGAAGCAATACATTGCAGATTTTGCTGGAATAAAAATTGCGGGAGCTGAGCAGGCCTGATTTCGCACCGCAGCAAAATGGTGGTGATGCAAAATGCTGATGATGGTTTCGGTATGTGAACATGTCACCTTATACAATGATATATTGGGCACATTGGTAGAAAGCATGCAGCTGGTCAAGCGGATTGCTCATGATAATGAAGTAGCTCCGCGAGTCTGCACACACAATCACAGCTCATTGCACATCGTAGCTCTAGTAGGTCAGCTTTTAAAACCGTGAATGCAGACATTAAGGCTGCAAAACCCTTTATCCCGGACACAAAAACCTTTATCCCGCACACACATCGTTATCCCGCACAAACGAAACAATAGTGTTTTCTATTGAAAAAGAGTCGTCACAGGATTGCCATGTATCTGGATCTGCCAAGTTCCATGAACTTCTGACGTCAATTAAGTAATCAGAACATTGTTACCTTGAATTCAACAAATCGGAACCAACAACAATCGGAAGCATCCATGGCAGATATTTTTCACAGATAGGTACTGGGAGAGAACTTTCTGTGTGGGGAACATGGAGACGAAACAGAGCATCCCGACTGGAACAGAGGTCGCCAATCCCGAATAGACGGTGGTCAGCGTGCTTACGGATAGAAAATAGTGCTTCCCATCTCCAGCACGCGAATGCATGCATGCTCACTTCACTTTGATTCTCTCTGGCGCCACCAGCCCAACAGCCTCGGTTCGCTCCGCAGTTGACATGTAACGTCACATGTGCGGCGCACGGCCAACAGTCCCGGCACGCCCAGCAGCACATTTGTGACGTCACATGTGCGGCACACGGCCAACAGTCCCGGCACGCCCAGCAGCACATTTGTGACGTCACATGTGCGGCACACAGCCACGCCCTCGCCTGCCACCGCCGGCAAGATGAGTGCATGGCGCCAGCCGGCTCGGTTTCGGCTGAGGCCAGTCAAATATCAGCTGATGAGGTTGAAAGTCGACCTTGAAACGGACTGCACTGTTCACCATGGACATGCTACTGGTTGGTCTGGAACGGAATATTTAACATCACACTGACGCTAATGCGAACCGTCTTTGGTTGGAATATTGGCTAGCAAAGGTCGGAAACATTCCGACAAGTATTGAATAGAATCGTGCCGACCTGGCGATATGGTTTTAATGGTTCTGTTGATCTGTTCAGCGTCGATTAAAACCATGGAGGGCCCAAGCCACATCGTCGATGGTTTAAGGCGCAGAGGAAAGGCCATAACCTAACACTGTATTAATCCTCGCACCCGTGTAGCCCAATTATTCCTGCACATGCGCAAAATGATCTCGGGAAGATCTCACGGATGATCTAAAACCAAATAACAATAGGAGCTGAGGCAATCGGCATAAAACATAATAAAGCGTCACGTACATACACTCCAAAGTTGATGCAAAGAAATGGTGCACTATGGAGATGCCAAAAGACGAAGCAACCTTTTTTTCACTCAACGTTTCTTAGCCTGGAGCGCTGGCACCCCAGGGGATGTTAAAATCGATCTTCGGGTTGCTGGAGAAGGGCTTCTGTCATGTGCAGTATGATACGTTGAGTCCATTAACTAAATGCATTGCACTGCACCATTAGGCAGCCGGCATACATAAGGCGTCACATCTGTGTTCCCAGTTGAAACGCGAAGTATCGCTCGGATATTTTTGACAATGCTGTGCTTTCTTAGGGCTTTCAGGAACAATGTTAATATTGGCAGATGTTTTGGCGCAAACATTCCAATTTCAGCTGTTTCTAGTCAAAATATAATAGGTTAACTATTAATTGCACACAGTCATATTCATTTGCTAGTGTAGTGTAGCAACTATAGTACAAGAACGTCACGCAACCGGATGGGGGATGGCTGCCATACTTCGCGGATCTGACTACACGGGGTGCTATGGTCGGAAACGAGTAGGAAACGCTGTGTTCGCTGCATGTTCGGGAAAATGAGATTTCACGGCGACATGCTCAACAATTCTGACTAAAAATGGGTGTTTAGTCCAATAGCTGGGCTGAATTACGAAAACGCCAGACACGTACATGTAAAATTTATTTGTTTAAAAAGGTTCTACGCAAGGCAAAAGGCCTGACTTGTTCAACTTCATCAGAGAAGCCTTGTGTCTGTTCCGTATTTAAAAAAGAAAAGAAAAAATAACTCTTAGGTCCTTTTCGTTTAAAAAGTGCATTAGCCGCAAGAAGCATACATTAGATGAGTAGATTGTCCCAACAAAAATATTACGTCACCAAAATACATAAAATCTAGTAGAAAGCAGCAAATACGACGGGTGATTGGTAAGTTCGTGGCCAGAAGTAGAAGACGAGTTGTGCGGCTTTGACTCAATGTGCGCGTAGCTCAACTTGTTGAAGGATTACACAGAATGTTCAAAGTAATCAATTTGTGATGATTTTGTGTTACGGATAATTAAACTTTGGAAGTCAGCGGTTGCTGAGGAAATGGAGCACACCGTGTAGTCATCCGCTACCTCGTTCTGCCCACGGGCTTATCACCCACAAAGGTCCACAAGGACATTGTGGCCATACTAGAGGAGGATGTCCCATTGTACAGCGTGGTAAAGAAGTGGCCTGCTGAGTTCACACAGGAAGAGCCTGGAAGACGACCGCCGTCCGGAAAGGCTCGTACAGACTTCACCTTTCACTTGCAACTAAATCCCTACAACTTTACTGTAACGGCCCCTCCACGGCTGTCCATGGCGAGGCTGCCATCCACTCAGCTGCATCCGCTGACATTTACATGGCGGTGGTGGCGGATTTGCTTGAGGGCGCGTTGACTATGTCGGTCATTTTGCGCCCATAACAAATAACATTTACTCCGGAAAATCATTGAGGTCCAGGTCGATGCATGCCAAGGCGATTTTCCTTTTTCACTTTGCAGGTCACGATCGTGCACTATGATTGAAATGTGATACACTTAGCTTGTAAGCTACTTGGGCCTACGGTCGCACAATCTGCATATGCTATCCAGCACCTAAGAAAACAGATTATATTTTACCTGTCGGGACAAATTGTTCCCAAAAACCTCACCGGCAGCACAAACCGACATAATCACAAAATAGGACGAAATTGAATTAATGTACATTTCCGCACTGTGGCCTTCAACGAAGATGTATAGGGGGCTGCCGACCCTAGCTTACGGCCCTTCATGGAAGTGGAGGTTGTGACTGACACACTTGATTCCGTAATGTGGGAAAACATCAAAATTATGGTAGCTTGGGCTCGACTACCTCGTTTGAGTAGGTACGTTGCCTAAACAATGTTAATGTTGCGTCAAGATTAGGGTAGCTTAGGCTAGACTATCTTGCTTGGTTGGTACGTTGTTTAAACAATGTTAATGCTGCGCAACGCAGTGGCCCTGAAATTGAGAAGCATTGAACATAATTTGTTCATGAACCTGCCGAAGGTTGTGATGGCGGCCTATGCTACGAACAGCGTAAGGACCATATTTAAGCAGAAAATCATAAAATGGTACGGAATTAGCAAGCGTACACTAACTCCCTTGCCCTTATTAGCTAAAGCACATTAATTATTCACCGCTCATGATTAGTTCACGGTTTACGGAAACGTTTATTTAAATACTTCGTGATCTTTTTAAGTGGCGTGTACACTAGCTGGTTAGTTCTCAGTGTATATAGACGGGCCGGCCATAATGTTGAGAAAATTGCACCCACACGCTACATCTCTTTGTCGTTCTTCATTTCATACAATGCAGTGTCTACACACTTTGTCGCAATCTACCTGTATTGAACAAGATATGACAATGACATACCATGCATCGAACGTTGTGAGCGCACTGCCGGCAGGCGTGAAGGCAGGGGTGCAGGATCGTAAGATCGGTTGCGGGAGGGGGGCTCAGCCCTGGGTCGATCAACCTAGGGTATCCCCAAATACCAAGTTCTCCTCGGATTTCGGCTACTTTACTTTGTGAACTTTAAAAACCATTTATTTATAAATATTATTTTCCTTCTTCCAGTATTCCATTAACTATCAGGGGATAAAATAATCAGAAAATGGTTCATCGAAAAACTACTACCAAATATGGAGAATCAACTTGGTGCCGAAACGACTTCTTCCCCATTCCCTTCGCATTGTGCCTAATTTCGGGATAGGAATTTGTATTTTTTATGATATTTATATTCGCTGCTTCAAATTTCCGTCCATCAAAAAGGAATTAAAACCGAACGAAAAGAAACAGCATGAAACCATCATAGCAAACTCCAAGTTGCGATCAGTGCTAAATGACCGGTGTGATTACCGAGTAAAGAAAACTGAAAATAGGATTGCTTGTACTATTTCAATTCATCAAAGAGGACAGTCACCACCACTACCAAAGAATACTTATGAGCCGCAAGAATATCGTCACCACTGATTATAAATGTTGGGCAAGCTTACACCTATCTTGGTCGAATATGAGTAGTATGTCGTACTCAACATTTATGCAGCATTGCTTGCATTTTTCATGGCTTTGACTTCCGAAGTTTGGAAGGCTGGCTGCCAAGTTGGAGGGAGGGCTAAGCTGCAAGTTGGGGGGGGGGGGGGGGGCTGGAGCCCTCACAACTGAATAGGACCCTACACCCTGGCGTAAAGGCGTTCGCAGCAACAATTCATCGTATGCGAGTATTATTTTCAGTGGGGGTTGCTGTGAAACAAAACATCCCCAATTAGACACCGCGGTACGGTGCATTGTATTGGCGACTGCAGACAACGCCTGCAAAACGTAGCGAGCACCCGACACAAGACACGCCGACAAAACATAGCGAGCACCCGACACAAGACACGCCGACAAAACGTAGCGAGCACCCGACACAAGACACGCCGACAAAACGTAGCGAGCACCCGACACAAGACACGCCGACAAAACGTAGCGAGCACCCGACACAAGACACGCCGACAAAACGTAGCGAGCACCCGACACAAGACACGCCGACAAAACGTAGCGAGCACCCGACACAAGACACGCCGACAAAACGTAGCGAGCACCCGACACAAGACACGCCGACAAAACGTAGCGAGCACCCGACACAAGACACGCCGACAAAACATAGCGAGCACCCGACACGCGACAAGCCGACAAAACAGCGGGCACACGACGCGCCGCCACAACATAGCGGGCACCCGACGCGCTGACAAAGCATAGCGGGCACCCGACGCGCCGCCACAACATAGCGGGCATCTGGCAGGCGGCACGCCGCCACATTGGGCACCATATTGAGCACGGCTGCCACACGGCGGACAAACGAGCCGCCGTGGCGGCGCTGTGTACAGGCGGACAGGCGGCACACGCTTGGAATACCACCATCACACGACACGGGCGGCGCGCCAATTAGCCGCGCCGGCACCTGCGGTCCGACGCACGGCAGTCGGAGCACGCCCGGGCGCCTGCAGCCGCTCACATGGCAGGTGGCTAATGAGGAGTCGTGTCAGACGTCACGCCGAGATTGCGGCCACGTCAGACGTCACATCGACCACATCAGACGTCACATCGACCACGGCGTCACGTCAGACGTCACATCGACCACGTCAGACACCACATCGACACGGCGACCACATCAGACGTCACATCGACCACGGCGCCACGTCAGACGTCACATCGACCACGTCAGACACCACATCGACACGGCGATCACATCAGACGTCACATCGACCACGGCGCCACGTCAGACGTCACATCGACCACGTCAGACGTCACATCGACCACATCAGATGCCACATCGACCACGTCAGACGTCACATCGACCACATCAGACGCCACATCGACCACGTCAGACGCCACATCGACCACATCAGACGTCACATCGACCACGTCAGACGTCACATCGACCACGTCAGAAGCCACATCGACACGGCGCCACATCGACCACGTCAGGCGTCACATCGACCACGTCAGACGCCACATCAGACGTCACATCGACCACGTCAGACGCCACATCGACCACGTCAGACGCCACATCGACCACGTCAGACGCCACATCGACCACGTCAGACGCCACATCGACACGGCGGCCACGTCAGACGTCACATCGACCACGTCAGACGCCACATCGACACGGCGGCGGGCTGGGCGGCCGCCGCGCCACCCGCCGGTTGGCCGGTGGGTGGCGCGGCTTCCACTGGACATCACATGGGCCCATAGAGCAGGCAGCCGGCGGCAGCGGCTGAATGATGGGCAAGACACGGCGACAACAGTGCAACAGCATGCCGACCAACCCGGCATGTGCGCACACAAAGACGGCCGACAACCCACTCGATACCCGATGCGCTCCAGTGGCGGAGCTGTGAGGGCGACAATGCGGCTGGGATGGTGCAGCAATTACCAGGGATGGGTGATCGATATTGAATGACAACAATGCTATCTACTGCAGAATAGTGACTGCTGCACCAGCCATCGGACCAGCTGGACATACCAGGTCCATTGAAACGAATAATATCCACAGCACGCGTCATCAGCCTATTGCCCGATATCAGCTTAGGGCAAAGCAATGTTTAATCTCTCATTCAAGAACTATCAGCTTCCCTGATTCAAATATTCTTCTTCCAACCTGTCAATCTACTGTTATTTTCGAGGATAACGAAGTACGTTAACACAGTTCCTATCGGCGACATCGTGGTATCGTACGCTATTTATAGGGGTTGGAGATGGAGGGGTTATGGAAGTATCGTCCAAGAATGAAACATCGACCATCGAAACATCGAAATTTTACAGTACCGTCAGGTGGGCTTTAAGGTGGGTTTGTGACCTTGAACAAGAGTCGTATTCAGACTATGGAACAGGGCGTTTCCAAGGGGTGCCGTTAAACAAAATAGGAGCAAGGCATAATATGTTCATATCAAACGAGGTCAGAGAAATGACTAATACTTCGTACGAAAAATTGTTGGGAACCCACCTTATATTTAATAGTCAACCATTTTGCTTACAATGTGTTGGCGTACTGGCAATTCGACATTTCCGACCTGCATCGCGCTGACTGAACATTACTTAAGGGAACAAGTAGTCTAGGGGTAAGTTGCCCGTCTCGCAATCGAAGGATTGTGGGTTCGAGTCTCACCTGTCGCTACTCTTCGCCCGCGACCAATCGACGTGAGAGATTGGCGACGCTACATGACTCAACGGTCGACGTGTCGCAAAACCAATAACCACCATGAATGAGCATTGCATTACACTGCACAACACAACATTACACTAACTGGTGACTGGCTGCCCGCACCAGGGGGACAGCCGGCTCAGTGACGCACCTGCTCCGTGTGTCGCCTCCAGCGCTCCTCCGTATCCCGCGAGTTGGCCTCCACCAGCGCCGCCTCCAGTCTCTGGCCGTCCTTCAGGGCCGACTGCCACAGCTGCACTGCCGAGTCCTTCTCCTGTCGAACACAGTCCACAGCATTCACCACGGAGCCCTTCTCCTGTCGAACATAGTCCACAGCATTCACCACGGAGCCCTTCTCCTGTCGAACACAGTCCACAGCATTCACCACGGAGCCCTTCTCCTGTCGAGCACAGTCCACAGCATTCACCGCAGAGTCCTGTCGAACACAGTCCACAGCATTCACCACGGAGCCCTTCTCCTGTCGAACACAGTCCACAGCATTCACCGCAGAGTCCTTCTGTCGAACACAGTCCACGGCATTCACCACGGAGTCCTTCTGTCGAACACAGCCCACATGATTCACCACGGAGCCCTTCTCCTGTCGAACACAGTCCACAGCATTCACCACAGAGTCCTTCTCCTGTCTAACACAGTCCACAGCATTCACCGCAGAGTCATTCTGTCGAACACAGCCCACATGATTCACCACGGAGCCCTTCTCCTGTCGAACACAGTCCACAGCATTCACCACGGAGTCCTTCTGTTGAACACAGCCCACATGATTCACCACGGAGCCCTTCTCCTGTCGAACATAGTCCACAGCATTCACCGCAGAGTCCTTCTCCTGTCGAACACAGTCCACAGCATTCACCGCAGAGTCCTTCTGTCGAACACAGCCCACATGATTCACCACGGAGTCCTTCTGTCGAACACAGCCCACATGATTCACCACGGAGCCCTTCTCCTGTCGAACACAGTCCACAGCATTCACCGCAGAGTCATTCTGTCGAACACAGCCCACATGATTCACCACGGAGCCCTTCTCCTGTCGAACACAGTCCACAGCATTCACCGCAGAGTCCTTCTCCTGTGGAACACAGTCCACAGCATTCACCGCAGAGTCCTTCTGTCGAACACAGTCTACAACATTCACCGCAGAGTCCTTCTGTCGAGCACAGCCCACATGATTCACCACGGAGCCCTTCTCCTGTCGAACAGAGGCCACATCATTCAACGCGGAGTCCTGTCGAACACAGCCCACATGATTCACCGCAGAGTCATTCTCCTGTCGAATACAGTTCACATCATGCACAGCGGAGTCCTGTCGAACACAGCCCACATTATTCAATACAGAGTAATTATCCCGTTGAACAGTCCACATCATTAGCATTACAATGATGGTGTTCGTTAGGTGTGAGATGTCGAAACGAATACAGCAGGACGTCGAAATCACCATGCAGATAATGTTGCTTCAAATACTTGTTAAATCCTTCAAACCCAGCTTTAAGACAATTGAGTACATATGACAGTACTCGTTTGTGTTTTGGGAGGTACCTACTTTGGGGATATCGATGTCAACGATAAAGATACAAATGCCTGTGCTATAAACTGGCAATGTATAACAGCACATCATAGGCAATATATTTACCTGGAATTGCACTACAGGATGTTCGGCATCATGATCCCGGATGCGTTATGGTAAGCATAGGTAGGATACATATAAACTGGATACTGTTAGAAACTAGGCATGAAGACTTCAGTAGCGCTCACCAAGAGGTAAGATGTCAATACATTTTTGTGAAGGATTCAGTGTTCAGTAAGTGGTGTATTCCACCCTATTTCACGAACAATTTATCACTGCACATCATTCACCGCCAAGTCATTCCCGTCGAGCACAGTCCACATAATTAACTACAATGTCGTTCTCCTGTCGCGCAGTCCACATCATTCGACGCAGTCATTCTCCCGTCGAACACAGCCCGCATCATTCGCTGCGGAGTCCGCACCTTGCCACCACGCACTGCCAACCATACCAACAATACTTCCCACCTAAACAACACTGCTGTACATTGGCACCAATGAAACATTGTTTTTTTCCGAAGAAACTACGACAGAAACATTTGTATTACTGTCTACAAATATATGACAAGCGTGTCAGTTTCTAACGTCATCAATCTTGAACCTTAACCTTAAACCCAAATTTTCAATGAATAGAGGTTCGAGGACATGACCACATTGTCTAAGGCCAACATTTCAGTAAGAGTTTGACAGCTAGAACTGTAGATTCGAGGAGATGCCCACATTGTCTGAGGCAGACATTTCATTACGAGTTTAACAGTCAGAACTGGAGGTCCGAGAAATGGGTGCCAAATCACCTTGTGGTCGACAAGCCCTTAACCCATTAACGCCCGGTGTCCTCATATGAGAACAGCAACAATCTCAGCATATAGTGGAAAACTGGTCAGTTGCAAACCGCCCAAGCGCTTTGAAAAGGGAGCATAAAGCATCTACTGATCTCGTGGTGACTTCGGATTCCAAAACTGCTCACACAGGAATACTTGACTGGTCCTTAAAGTTAGTTTTTTTTCGGCATTCTGAAGATAAACTGTAAGCCACTCCAGACGGGCGTCCTTGTCAAGTATTTACATAATCTCGGTGCGTGCATTAATACAAGATTGTTTGAATGTCGAAACGCTGATATTTGTTTCACATAGTTTGCTGACACTAACCATCTAGCGCCAGCTAAAATTAGGTGTCATCAAATGAGGACACCGGGCGGAAGGGGATGGGAGCCGGCCGGGCCCGCGTGCACAGGATTAGGGACGGCCGGCTGGCGTCCATGCCCTGCCCGGCCCGCAGCATTTGCCATTTGCGTGTTGTGATTTGCGTGTGGTGGGTGTATCTGTCTGCGTCGATTCCAAACTGATCTGCATCGGCTTCCTTGCCACGTCTTCAGTGTGTCACTATTCTACGGGAAAAGGCCCTAACGGTGGAAGAAGCCCTACAGCTGATTGAAACTGACGGCTTCGCGGACAGTGATGCTGACTCTGTGGACCTCATGGCATTGCCACCACCGGTTGTGGAAGAACTAACAGATGAGGATGAAGGGGAAGATGATATCGTCACTGGCAGGGACGCGACGCTGCAGGACGTGCCTGGATACGTGGAAGCCCACGTCCGTTCCGGGGAAGGCAAAACAAATAACCAACCGACACGCTAAAGCAAGCGACCCAGGGATACATCAATTGATCCCCGTTGACGCAAGAAGCTACCTGAATATACTGGACTTCCAACAAAAACAAACGGAGCTAAACGGCGCCTACAAACGCTCAAGGAAACTCTGCAAAACACGTCTCCAGTCCAGCTGTCGAGGAGATGTTCACCGAGGACATGTATGCGCACATCATCAACGAAACGCTACGGTATGCGCTGAAAACCAAAAATGATCAGCTGTTCAGCTTGACCACTGGTGAGTTCAAGACTTTCATCGGCATTCTCATACTTTCTGGATAACACCAACTCCCCAGTGAACGCCACTACTGGTCAACCGCCGATGATCTGGGAGTAGAAACAGTGCGATGCGCCATGACACGAAAAAGATATTTGAAGGTGAAAGCGTACGTCCACTTCCAGAACAATGCAAATTTTGCTGCCAACCAAGGAGACCGAGGCTTCAAAATACGGCCGTTGATCAATATGTTGAACGACATCTTCAAGAAGTTTGGCATTTTCAAAGAGGAGCTGTCGATCGACGAGATGGTGGTGAAGTATTTTGGTCTTAATCCTCTGAAGCAATTTATCAAGGGGAAGCCTATCCGCTTTGGATACAAGATGTGGGCGGTATGCGGCAGCGACGGATTCTGCTACAAGTTCCAACTGTATTGTGGCAAGGACACAGGGTCAACAAAGACCTTCCATTGGGCACCAGATTGGTCATGGACATGCTGGAGGTCGTTGACACACCAAGTGACCACAGCGTCTACTTTGACAACCTCTTTACATCTCGCCAGCTGGTGATCACGCTCGCCAAGGACGGATACAGAGCAACCGGCACTGGACGAGAAAACCGAACGTCGCACTGCCCGTTCTCGACAATAAAGTGATGTCCAAGAAGGATCGTGGCTCGTAAGGCACGTGGTTCGACACGAGCGAGGAGGTGGCGGTGACTAAGTGGAACGACAACCACTGCGTGACCGTGATGTCGAACTTCGACAGTGACAAACCCCTCGCACGCGTCAAACGGTGGGACAGATCCCAGCGAGCCCACAAGTTTGTGAATCAACAACGTATGGTATACAACTACAACAAGTTCATGGGTGGCGTCGTCGACGAGCATGACTGGCTATGCGGCAAGTACAGCACCAGCATCCGTGGCAATAAGTGGAATTGGTGTCTCTTCACGCGGATGCTGGTTATGGGGGTGGTGAACGCCTGGATCCTACACCGCCATACAGCGGACAGCCCTCTGAGCCTGCTGTAATTCCGGAGGCAAATCGCTGTCGCTTACCTGAGACTCCCTGGATTCAGACCTGTGCGCGCGCTATCGTCAACCAGGGCTATCCCGGACATTCGGTACGACCAGGTGGGCCACTTCATCGATGGCCGACAAGAAACGGCGCTGCCAAGGACCTGGATGCACCGGCAAGCCTCGTTCGTACTGCGAGAAGTGTCAGGTCGTGCTCTGCACCCCCTGCTTCAAACAGTACCATACCAAGTAGTTCCTAGTTGGTAGTAATGACAAGTAGTAATCGGCTATTCTCAGCGCCCTCGTATGTAACATCACGCAGACTGTTTCACAGCAAATGTGATTGCGATTTAAGTGGCGGAGAGTGCACTGACCGACTGTGTCCATTGTTCGCAGCCTACCAGTATGTATTTTGTTCACTGAAGTGTGGGTAATACATACTGTGATTCGTAATCTTATAGTGTTTTCGCCACATATGGCACAAAATGGACGTTTACAAGCTAAATTCATCCAACGGGTTTCAGGACTACCAACGTTCCTCTACCTGTTATGCGTGTAACGACGAGTACATATCAATTAAACGCATGCAATGATGCATACATGAAAATATGCATTCATGCAATGATGTATACTCGTTCATGCTTGCAAGCGTGAATGTTGGTTCCATAAGTATTTGTATCATTGTTGCAGTTGAACTTCGCTATAAGCGATGTGTAAACTGTTGTAACGCACAATACTGCCTGTTACGATTTACTCGTCAAAACATCCCACTTCCGCCCGGTGTCCTCAAATGAAGACGGGCTGGAATATACAATTAGGGTAGAAGACGCATAAAACTTTCAGGATACCTTCACAGCGAGGACATTAGGCATGTCAATAAGTTGGAGCATTCTTCTAAAAATATTCCTACTACCGGGTGTTAATGGGTTAAACACAAATAATCCAAAAATAGACGTTCTGGGAGATATCCACATTGTCTGAGGCGGACATTTCAGTACGCGTTTGCCAGCCCTAACTGGAGGTTCGAGGAGATAGCCGCATTGCATGAAGCGGACGAGTACGAGTTTAACAGTCCGAACTGAAGTTATCAGACAACAGCAACTACGAATAGAAAATATGACCTTTGAACGTGCTTTCTAGGTGAACGCTTAGTTGGGAGACCCAGGAGTTTGATATATTCTCATGATTTTGTTTACAAATGTGTACTTTTTGGAACACACCTCGCCAGACCTTGCATGTCTGTGTAGTTCTGGAACTTGTACAACCTCTTCGGAGGAGGAGAAGTGAGAACAAGTCATGCACGAAGAACGAAATGTGATAAATGACCATCTGGTTTATGAGGAATTCCATGCATGTGTACACGTAAATTACGGAGCAAGGTGCGTGAGTAAATGAGTGCATGAATGGAATAGCGAGTGAGTAAATGAATGAATGAAGGCGTGGACATACACAATACTGAATGCAGGTAAGAACGAATGAATAACCCCCTCCTTCCCTTGTGTTGACAAGCGTTAAAACGATTGCCATGGACAAGACTACTCTTATCCTGCAAACAAGCTGGATGTATTGTCGAAGAGACAGATTGGTAGAATTAGTAGAATGATGGACACTAAATTATAAATAGATTGAGTGAAAATTAGCACTTAGATGAAAAATTCCAAGACATGTCCTGACATTTCGATTAGCTTTATCAGGGAAATTTCCTGATGAAGACAATATGGTTGAAACATAAGGAATTTGTATGTCTTGGAATGATTGATTAAAGTACTAATTGTCACTCATTAGCTTATAAGTTAGCATTCATCATTCTGTGTTTACCAAACTGGACGTACCAAACCCTAAATATCAAACTTGGCATTCCATATTGGATATTGAACGCTTCTCAATGTTGCGAGAAACACGACGTGGCAGGGCGTAACCCCTCAGCTGACCTTTGTGAGGGCTTCCATCAACCGCTGGTGTACCCTGGCATCCTGGGAGACCGGCTCCAGAGTGACCTGACCGACATCTCTCAGATGACGGCCCAGCGTCTCGTTCTCAGCCGTGACGTCATCAACCTGAGCCTTCAGGCATCTCTGCTCCTCCTAAATAAGCACACGAAAATTGACATCTCCAATAATGGAACTGGTGATAGCTCAAGTGACGCATGCATCAAAGGTGATTCAGGTGTTAAAATGCAACACGTTTCCTCCAAGATGTAGACTATTGTAACAAGGCAAATAAGTATCTTGGATGAGGGCTGCAGAACCGATAAACTGCAGGTAAAAACACGCGTTACTGCATGAGAAACGGGCCCATACATTCACGCTTCAAGTAAATAATTATGCCAGGATGAGCAATGGTTCATCTGAGGTAAGAAATGGCACTGCAATACTCACCCAAAATGTCTTGATCTCCTCCTTCAAGGACTTGATAGTTTGTTCATAATCTTCCATTAGGTGAGAGGAGACAGCATCTTTATCCCTTGCAGCCATTTTCCCCATGTTGTCAACTGTCATTCACGTGCAGTTAGAGAAACTTGTTTGTCAGAACAAAACGCGACTTCCAAAACTGGAATTCAAGAGGTGCAATTATTGCATGCTACCTACAAGGATCATATGTAGAATTCCAATGACAATCCAAATCCAAATAAACTTGATAATGGTTAGTAGTATTAGCATGTGTGTACCACCCCTCTGCCATCGACGTGACACCCGCTTATGTATTAGAGCTTCCTGGAACTTTGTGTTGGGCCTAAACCAGGAATGATCTAGCATTCCCACAAGGAACAGATATCATTTCTCCCCCCCCCGCCATGTGTCATGATATGAGAAGCTGCAAGACAGCCATTTGATACAAAATGGTGTTATTAGTTAATTGGACAAGTAAAATGCAGATTTCAATGGCACAAGATGATATATTCGAAAAAGGAACACCAACGTTTCGGCTTTATTCCTTCATCAGGGTGATGAAGGCACCATCAGGTCACCCTGATGAAGGCATAAAGCCGAAACGTTGGTGTTCCTTTTTCGAATATATCATCTTGTGCCATTGTAGTATGTATTTGACAAAATGGTGTGCGAGCAGCAACTGTGAATATTTCTTTGGACGTTTGTTACATTTTTAATGCAAAGCTAAGTCTTGCATATTCTGACACTCCACTTCGTGGGTGCACTTTTTTATATTTCAAAAGGTATTGATGCAAGGGTTGGCCAGAAGCCGAATGAAAGGGTTGGCCAGAAGCCGAATGAAAGGGTTGGCCAGAAGCCGAATGAAAGGGTTGGCCAGAAGCCGAATGAAAGGGTTGGCCAGAAGCCGAATGAAAGGATTGGCCAGAAGCCGAATGTCTAAAGCTGGACTTATTTTCAGTGGCTAAAACTGACCACAATTTCAATATGCCAATGGAGGGATATTTTCTCACTTCTTGTAAGACATCCAACAGCAACACAAATCTAGTATCCAGTATCCTCAGCGCCATTCCGGTCGTCCGAGGGGCGAGGGCAAAAGACGAGCTAGGAGGCTTTCCAGTTACAGACACAGGATCGCGACTGCGACAGGTAACTTGTAGGCCGACCGCAACTGCGTTTTCTTGGAAACTGATTGTGCTCAATTTTTTTTGTGGAAGTGGACGAAGTTCGGGAAGAAGAAAAACCTATTTCAAGAATTTGACGCAGCACATTCAAATGTGTGAGTGCGTGCTCCATGTTCGGCTGCAGAGCCTAATTGCGGAAATAGTGCCTCCAAATTCCGCATATGTGTATTGAAAAGCAAATACAGATTATGAAGAAGGGAATTATATAAATTATACGGAAAACACATAGACATAATGAAGGAAGATTTAGTTAGTAATTCAACTAGTTAGTTCAATTTAACTAATTTTAAACTAATTTAGTTAATCCAACTAGTAGTAATTAAACTAACTAGTTAGCAATTCAAGTTTAAGGGTCCGACGTTCGCTGCAACCATATCCAGAAAGGGCTCATGTCAAATATTGTAAAGGCATTTCAAACTTGAATGCATTTTGCTCAATTATCGAATTCAGTGTTCTCAAATTAAGTTTGAGTAAGGTGTCCTATATAAGGAAAGATACCAGGGATGAGGAAAACATTTAAAATGCCGGAAATTAAATATGCATTATGGGACACATGAAATGTTGAATCAAAATTGCAGCTATTGAATCTGGTTGAATAAAGTAACTGTTTTATGTGTGAATAAATACAAATATAGGCAAGCAATTTTTAGACGTAATATCTACACCAAAGTAAAACTTGATGCATCCTGCATGATCCTATCCTCCAACATGCACTGGGGGGTTACCGAATTAAGTGCATACATTTTGTACAGAAGACGATTGCCCAACACAACGTGGCATTGTTGAATAATTCCCGAGCATGCCTGGAAGTTCACCAGAAACAAACATATTTAAGGTAATCTTAACCACTCCCTTGGTGTTAGCTCTCTCCCATCCCCACCCCAGAAAGTGCAGACACAGTTATATATATATATATATATATATATATATATATATATATATATATATATATATATATATATATATATATATATATATATATATATATATATATATACATGTACATGTACATGTACATGTACATGTACATGTACACGTACATATACATATACATATATATAACTTAAACTGACTTACTCAAACTTAATATATATACTTACTTACTGAAACTTAATATATATATATATATATACATACATACATACATACATACATACATACATACATACATACATACATACATACATACATACATACATACATACATACATACATACATACATACATACATACATACATACATACATACATATATATATATATATATATATATATATATATATATATATATATATATATATATATATGTCCTTGCGAACACAAAGCTGCTCAATGACAGAAATGCCTTGATACGGCTCCTGCCAGGAAGCCAAAAGGCATGCTTTTTCACGTGAATTAATATGCAGATTACAGAGTGGAACATAAGGTCTGAAACATTCCATTGTTGCTTGCTTTATTTTGCATTTGTTATAAGTGATATACTCTCTTTGTGGTGTTCTATATTTCATGAAGTCAGTCTTCATGTGATCTTTGTTGTATCTTCCATGTTGATTTTTCCTCCAAGTGCCCCTTGCTATTGCTATATCTAATTGTCAACACTGTCACCCCATATTCATGGAAACTCTAGATACTCTGTTGCTGTGGCCCATACCACCAGGTGGAATGTGTTCTAAATTTACCATTCTGCTTTCAGGATTTTCCCTACCAAGCCTGGTTCCTGCATTTCACCAATACGTCACAATGAATCCATCCAATGACCATCATTGATCGAGAGCATAAAAAGGATCGGATCAGCACCTGTGATACGTGGCTGTGCTGCATGACATTGGCAGCTTCAGCAGCCCCAGCATGTATAGAACAACAATTTTAGACCGTTCTTTCAAATGGGTGTGATCGATCTGATCTTAACATGAAGACGTACCTTATGGAAATGTATTCTGCAACGATTCGTTCTGGTGATCCTACAAAATAAACATGTCAATGTTGGATGTTTGATCAAGTGTTGCCTGCGAAAGCTAACCGGAAATGACGTGGGAAACATGTATTAAATCATGTCATTAAACGCATCTCGGCCCGGTCAAGGAAGGCCTGACAATTGTGGTTAGAATACAAATATCTATCAATTATCTACGATTTTCATGATTATACCACACGGGTTACAATCGTAAGAAAGCAGTTGCATTTGCGGCCCATCAGATACATATATCGTTAAGAAGCATATATAAAGCTGATATGATAAGTCTTCAGATCTGTGCTTCCAAATCGGCCACTTTGGGCGGCATGGTCGGAATTCCTTTCTGGATTCTCAGGAGAATTATGTGATTCACAGGTAGAGCAAAACGAACAAAGAAACAAAAACAGCGAGCTCAGTGGGTCGGTCAGGGCCGATCAAAGGGGGTAAAAGGGCATGACCAACCATTCCGATATTATTGTTGTCTTTTTGGAACCGATTTCGGCATCTGTTTTTGAAATTTGTCATACTTTCTTTTACTAACTGTAAGGCCTGTGCCTGTTTTTCTCACGATACTCGTCTTAAAAATGTCATGCTCCCACCAGGCGATTTTGTACTGGTAGTTATTGCGGCTTTAAAAGGTGACTGCAATAACTGCTCGACTGCAACGTAATCGTTTTGTAAACTTTTGCAAATGTTGATCTGCTCCTGGGGCCACTGTTGGTTCCAGGTTAGGTCAACAGAAAGGTCAGGTCCTTTATTTGCATGCAAAACATAGCGATCATGCTAGACATGAAATTCCACAAGTCTTCTGGAACCTTCCGGGTACCAAGGCCCTGCAACTTCTATGCCCCTTTAGACCAACGCCATGGTGGACAAGATCATCTAATATTCTAAAGTACCTGAATATGGACAAAATGCAAATGTTGTACCTATTTCCAAAGGGAAGCATGAAGTGTGTAGGGAACTACACACCAGTCAGTTTGATCTCCATAGTTTGCAAGGTACTATAAAAACTGATCGAACAGAATGTTCAGGCTCATTTAGATAAACTCAAGGATACTCAACATGGATTTCGACCTCAAAGATATTGTTCAACTAACCTATTGGAGTTCATGGAGTATGTAACTAAAGAAGTATACAATCAAAGCAGGATGGAAGTTGTGTACTTGGACTTTAGCACGGCTTTTGCTAAGGTTCCACAAAGGCATCTGTTTCCTGGGATTGGCAGAAATGTTCTAGGTTGGACTGCAGTATGGTTAAGGGGACAAAAAGGATAGTGATAAATGGATGTGAATCTGAATCTAAGGTTGTTCTGAGTGGAGTGCCACAGGGCTCTGTTCTGGGACCACTTCTCTATCATCTTTGTGAATAATATTGAGGTAGGGCTGAGGAATAGGATGCTCAAATTCGCTGACGACATCACGCTGGTAGCAGTGGCTAACAGTATTGATAAATCGAATAATATTCAACTAGACATGGAGGACCCAAAAAAGTGGGATGATGAATGGCAGATGCACTTCAACTACGAAAAGTGTAAGTCTTTGCATCTGGGGTCTGGAGGTGAGGCTTTCAGATACACCATGGGAGGTAGGGAACTGGATGTTATTGAAGAGGAAAGAGACTTAGGTGTGCTAGCTTCAAATGACCTTAAAGCAGACAATCAATGTATCTCAGCTAGGAACATGACAATCAGAATGCTGGGAATCATTAATAGGAGTGTGAGGTATAAGAGCAAGGAAGTCCTGACATATTGTACTTAGCCTATGTGCAACCCCACTTGTAATATTCTGTTAAAAAAAAACATGGAGTGTTCTCTTGGAAAAGATATAGATATGCTAGAAAGAGTGCAGCACAAAGCCACTAGACTCACCAGTGGACTAGGTAGGGCACTTAGAATATGGAGAAAGCTTATGACATTAGATATGTACTCAATCAAATACAAAAGATTAAGGGTGATGTGGGATATGGGAGATTAAGGGGTGAGATATATTCCAGTAGGTGTACACTATGCAGAACCCTGCAAGCAGTTTGGAAATTATTGATGGGCATGGGCATGGATGCATTATATGTCTAGAAAATTATGCTAGATAAGTCAGGATATAGTTCCTTTTGAATGGTGATATGGTATTGATTTGGTGTCTCAGTCATTTTCTCAGCTTATAGTATTTTTCCATTTTTCCAACGAGGGCATAGCTCAGGTGGGCCCCTGTGGCTTATATGCATGCTCACTTTATGACTTTATGGTTGTTACATGGCCACTCAATCCACATGTGTTGTGTGAGATCAAGTGGATAGTGGTGAGGGATGGATGAGGGAGGGAGTGTCTAGTGTCTTTTGGAAGTGGTGAGGGATGGATAAATTATTGCACAAAGAACAGCAGTGTGTCATGGCTGGCACAGTGATAAAATATTCATCAAATAGGGTGGAATATACCACTTTCTGAGCACTAAATAGACATCCTTTCCAAGGATGTATCAACATCATGCTCATTGGTGTGTGCTTATGAAGTCTCCATGACTGGTTCCTGAGAGTAGTTTGTGTGTATGTAGCATGCTTACCATTACTGATTGACCACACTACATCTTGTGTCACAATTCCTGGGTCCCAATATGATCTAATATAATAATCCCACAATATTGTGTCCCATATGATCAATTCTGGTCAAAGTGCCCTAAAGTCCAAATAATGGTGAATTTTTGATAAAAGGTGTTTTGGGAATTTTGGGAATACTTTTTTCAGAATACAATGTTTATGAACATGACTAAGAAGATGCAACCACTCAATTTCAGTGCTGATGCTTACTTTTCAATTTGGACAATGACGTCACATTGGTATGGTGTAATGACGTTATAGGTATGACACTGAGGCTTTGACTGGCTAATGCTACAAATGGTTCACATACCTTAATGAGATGGTCAAAGTAGCTTAACCTAAACTAACCTAGCCTAACCTAACCTGCTTACCTCTTGGTTTATCATAGCTATAATTTAAATAATGTGCCATGAGGTTAGGTTGACTGGCTAATGCTACAAATGGTTCACATGCCTTAATGAGATGGTTGAAGTAGCTTAACCTAACCTAACCTAACCTGCTTACCTCTTGGTTTATCATAGCTATAATTTATATAATGCACCATGAGGTTGGGTTAGGTTAAGCTACTTCGACCACTCATTAAGGTTTGTGAACCATTTGTGGCATTAGCCAGTCAAAGCCTCTGTGCCATACCTATGACATCATCACACAGTACTGATGTGATGTCATCGTTCAAATTGAAAAGTAAGCATCAGCACCAAAAATGAGTTGTTGCATTTTCTTAGTCACATTCATAAACATCATATTCCAAAAACAAGTCCCAAAAAATCCCAAAACACCTTTTATCAAAAATGTACCCAAATAACTAACTAACATGTCACAATTCCAGATAGATTATCTATGATGTGGTGTATTAAACAATGCAATCTGCTGATAACATGACACTGCAATCACTATCATCAACATAGGTATCCATGTACTAGGTGCCTCCAAGTTAAACCAAAAACATGCACCGATGGCTCAAAAGAATATTTCAATTGGCATGCTTTCATAGCAGATTTTTCACATCCTATTGTACTCTTTCACCATCTCACACCTAGTGAAAAAAGAAACATTATTTTAACACTGATGATGCATTATGGGAATCATTATGAACAAGTAAGCATGAGCTGAGAAAATGAGTGGTTGCATCTTCCAAATCATATTAACTAGGTAACATGGTATTCTGAAAGAAAATTCCAACAAATCAAAAACACCCTAAAACACAATAATACCAGCTAAGCTAGGTTAGGTTGTGCTACTTTTCTGTATTGTAAATATCAATTTTATGTTATATTACCCAACTCCAAGCTACTTTTTGGGCAATATTTTCCCTCACATATGAAAAGTAGGCATTTGCAGAGGAAATGACTGGTCCCATCATGTTCAGCACATTTATAAACATTTCATTAAAAAAAGAAATTCCAAGAAATCAGAAATTCCCTTAAACTGGAAATTTAACATTTTTCTGCATTCACTGGATGCATTTGTTCCCCCTGGTGAAGATTTTTGTCCTCCATTTGCATTTTGGTGCAGATTTTTAGACAGCTGATGCTCCTCATTGATCCATTTTCCATACTTTGTAGTCTCAGTTAGGTATCAAGTTAAATTTGCAAGTTGAGGAAATTTCTGATTTCTTCGAACTACTCTTTTTTAAACTTATGCATAGTTCCTGAATGGATTTTTCCAGTTTTTTGGACCCAGTTTTGTGCCTGCAGCAATTTGAATTTTCGACCTGTTTGCCAATCACAACTCTAGTGCATTGTTTGACAATGGCCTATGGCCGAAACGTCACAATATATATTTACAACTTTTTCCAACATTGAGTCGTTGCTGGATTTTGAAGAACAACTTAGTTTTTAATATATCCACAATGATTCACCAGGAAATACGGGCATTTCTAAACTATGTACGTAATGCAACATAATCTAGTGTGTTTTCTAGTTCCAACCCTCATGATGTAACCAGGAATGTTCGATATTTTTAGTAGAATCTACCATAATTCTGGTAGGTACAGTGACGTCACATAAACATGCTAAACCTAGGTATATTAACCTAGGTTTAAACCTAGGTATGCTTTCATCTGTGACGCAGCAAAGACATAATGTTACTGCTGCTTTAAGGGAAGTTGTTGATTGCTGGGATGTAAAATACTGGACTTAGAAATATTGCGTATATTCCTTGTTTATTGGACAAGCCTTTAAGTCCGGTGCAGCAATTCTTCAGTTCTAAGGAAGCAACAACTGGAACAGCACACTTCAGCCTGGTGTCGTTCCTGACTGTTAAAGCTGAACCCATAGATACAAGTTAAGGATTTATCAAATAAGGCCTTGATTCACTATCCACGGATAGTGGATTAATCAAATAAGAATCTAGGTAGGTGCCCGCCTAGATACAATGGCCTAACTAAGATTGCCTGATGTGCTGGCATATTCGAATCTTGGCTGCTCCATGGGATAAAAATACACGTGACAGATATACCCCTACGTATTTCCCAGCATATGGGAACCATGAAATTGCACGAAAAATAAAGCATCTTTGGCATGATCTGGGTCTTACCATCTTGATCTGCTGTGGGCTGATCAGCCCCAGCCGGCAGTCCCATGTCAAGTGAGTGGTAAGAAGGTAAAGTGTCTTGAAAATTAGTTGGTGACAAATTGGTGATGACCCAGGTTGTCAAGCTTGTTTCTGTGTAACTATTTGTTTGCTGAAATCATTACAGGAGAACCTTGAGGGCAGTATTCAGATGCATTTCGGTGGATATATCATTTCCAACCATGCTCATTGTTTTCAAAGCAATTGACTTGTAAGTTTCCATGCATAAAGATGGCATTTGCTTACCAAAATGCACATATATTAAAGTAGTATCCTGCCAGCATTGTCAGATCCCAGACTGAAGCATAGCAGACAGATTGATGAGGCACACGACATGCACCAGGACCAGCAGAAGCAAATCGGCATAGGGGGATAAAAATCAGCTGTCATGCAATTCAGCGGCTATGGACCAAGTCAACTTCAATTGTCCATTCCCACTGACCCTTATTCAAAATCGTAGATAAAGTTTGGAGTGACTATGTCACAAGAAATATATATGGACGATTTAATACATGACGGGCGGTTTTCCAAAGTTGTCGAGAAATGTTTGTCTGCATGTGTGTCTGTTTATGTGAATGTGCCGCTTTGGCGCATGCTGTTCCAAAACGGCCGGGCGGATTTCGCCCATATTTTCACACGAGATGCGTCGGTTCGGTGAACAGATTATGGCGGTGGTTTCTGGTTGCGCGGATCACGTGGGCACGTGCCACTTGCCGTCAACTGGGGTCATGTCGACAGTTCAGTTAGCCAGGGCCACAACAGCACATACCACAAGTCGCACGAATGTGAAACTCTGGAAGCACGCGTCCGATAGGGAACTATGTGCTTTTATGGTCCGCGGCTGCACCATGTGACCATCAGGCGCGTGCATCTGTTTTGAGTTTGACACCTCGGACCTGAGAACGGCGCGTACAATAGCTATGAAATTTGGCGCATGGATAGCCCGTCGCTTGGGCTATCTGGCAATATATATGTTTTGTGAGGGTGGGCGAAGCGTAGCGTGTGCCGTGCGCTCAATATTCGCGCGACACCCCCACTTCTGTTTAATATGAGGCTGGGGCGCTTTCCGACGAAGAACGCCCAGATGAGGAGTGTAAAGAAAGGGCGGCCGTTTTCATCGTTTTCACGATTGGGTCTGATGATGGAAAACGGCTAAGTGACGATACGCCGTTGCCTGCATTACCCAGTTTCATGTTCCGGCTACATTTTTCCAATTGACCACGACCACCTGCCGCATGCTAGTGGTCAGTCATCGTGAGGAGAGTAACAAATGTCGTGACCCGTAAAACAGGTTCTGCTTCCCACCCCATCAACGTCCCTGTCAGGCCCTATTCTGGATGAAAGTGGTTGGCACACATAGCCCGAACTGTTGTGATTCCCACGATACCTTTATTTCCCTATAGAAAATATTTTTCCTACAATCATGGCTGCCCTGAAATATTACCAAACATCATTTTCGGTCTTCTCAGCTAGTTGGTTCATTGCATCGATGAATCGGTGGGTTTGCTGGAGCCAACTTCATCTATCGAAAATTATACAGGTCGCACGTGCGACCAAGCCAGCCAAGCTACTGAGTGAAAGATTTTATAGGTGAATATAACTTATGGTGTATGCAGGACAGTACAGCTGTGTTATTGCCTGCATGAAAATGAACTTAGGAAAGGGCAGGGTTAGGCCAGATTAAAATAGGTCTGCCAAGGTCAGGTCATGTTAGATTAGGATAGGTTAGGCTAGGTTAGGTTTGGCTGGGTTAGGTTAGGCTGCGTTCGTTTAGGTTAGGTTAGGTTGGTGTAGAGTAGCTAATTTTGGGCTACCTCGATTAAAATACGCTCGGGTTATGAGGGGGGTAATCTCCACGGTATATGCGTAAGCTATGCTTTAAGTTACTTTTACGATTTTGAAAACACCAACATGGTATTTGGGTTGGTGTGCATCTAGTAAAAAAATGCATGGACATGAGTGATAACTCGTCTGGCCCTTGCCATCCCGGCTACGCCACTGGCTCAGGGCCGTAACAAATGGGACAAAGAGCTTTCGTGAACCAGAACCCTCTTTACGGAGGGACAAATCAGGCTTCGGGAATCCTCTGAGGGTCTAGGGGTCCTCACTGGCACCAGGGGCCCTATAAAATTGCAGGAGTCCCTGTGCGGCTTCAGATCGAACTCCAGGATCTGTTGCCAGTTGCGAGACCTAAATGGGCCGTGGAATGGTCCAATGGGGACCATGCAAACATGGCGCCTATCGTAGGCACCTGATATATGCGGAAATTCCTCCAGGGCTTGAAGAGACCACATGGAAGGTGATATATAGGCTCCAGCAAACCATATATTAAATTGTGCTGTTTTATGGAAACTGCAAAAAAAATGTTGGGTAAATCCCACAGTTTTTAAAAATGGGGTTACACGGCACAATTTTACAAAATACAGTTACAAGGCACTGCCGATGCAGTGCCTTCGTCAATGCATCGGCCACGCCATCATCGAAAACGATTCTCCATCGATGCGAACAAGTCCATTCGAGAAATGTCAACGGTCAGACATCACTGTGTAACTTATTACCAGTAAATTGAGTAATTTTTCAAGGTGGGTTTTGCGCGACACGAGTTTGCACATTCCAGACAAGATTGTCTCGTGTAGTTCACAGTGGACACCAGCTCCTAGTTTGCACATCCCAGACGAGATTTACTCGGACAGTTCGCACGTGACACCCAGCTATTAATGTGCGGTCATAAGCGAGACTTGCACGCGATGATTGTGAAAGTTGAATGGTCATTGCAAACCTTTCATAACTGGTTCTGTACACACTAAATCAAGATGGATGCTTGCAAGACACAAATGATTGTGTTCGGGACGCATGCAATATTATGTAGCGTGCGAAGCATGCCAATCCGTTTCGGTGGTGCATACCACTGCCCGTGAGTCAATGTCTGAAGAAGATGTATGCCCATGAACATCCAGTTAGCAGGGGTGTCGATTAAAAAAAAACATTGGAGGGGGGGGGCGAAGAGCCAACGCACTAGAACCCCCCCCCTCCCCCAACACAAACTCATCGGATTTCCCCCACTATATTTTCAGATCTCAGAAATTCTGATCTTTTATTCGACGATGTGCATGTCTATGTTTATTCAGCATCCTCACCAACGGGGAAAATCGTCCAATAATTGGTGAAGTCACATAATTAAAAGAGCAGTGCACAGTACATGTCAACATAACAACTTTGAGTAATAGCATGCGACTGCAGTTCCATATAGTGGGCTCGGATCTATCGTCACCGTCACCGTCACCGTTACCCTCCTCCTCACTCCACACACCAACAAACACACACCGGCTTAAATAGAAATACTTCAGCGATCAGATGCAGGCTAAAACACACCGGCCTTGATGGAGCATCAGAGCACAGCAGACCTGAACTGTGATGACGATGGGTGAAAGTATTTCCTTGGTGCCTAACATTAGGGAGGGGCATTTTTCCCTTTAGTACGCCACTGCGGCTGCTCAGTGTGTTTTTTTTCCGCAGATTACACGATCGAAAGTGGAAAGGCCCTTCGGATAATTTTCTTTCGGGACCCATTCTGAATTTTTCGGTGCTCTGGTCGATTCGATGGAGTCTCCTTGTGGTTTTTGTGGTGAAGTATATTTTTTTGTAAGCCCCTGCATGCTATTTTTGTAACCCGGTACGATTATTCGGGCTCTTGGTGAGTTTTGTTTTCCGGTGTCCCAACAGGTTTCTTTTTCGGCGTGCGACTTCTTATTTTGTGGCTCCTTGACGCAATTTTTGTGTCCACAGGGTGACATTCCGGGTATATACTGATTCTTGGGAAGCCAGCTGCAACTTGTGGGGCTCTGGCGCAACGTTTTGGCCCCAGTGAGATTTTCAAGAGAAGCGGCGTGAATTTTTATTTTGGTCTAAGTGCGATTTTTTTTGGCCCCGTATTCACTTGTTGGGATCCCTTGCGCGAGTTTTGGTGGCTACGACACGTTTTTTTCGGGCCCAACAACTTTTGTGGCCTTTTGGAGCCATTGTTGAGATCCCAGATTGATTTTCCGTCTCCGGACTGTTTTTCATTTCCCCGGCTTCATTTGTTGGGTGATCTCAACGAGACTTTTAGAGCCCCGGTGGGATCTGTCATGCCTCTAGCGTGATTTGCAGGGGCACGGGCGAAAATTCTTAGTACCCCCAGTCTCAGCGTGACTTTCAGGAGGTCCCGGCCCGACCGTTTGTGGCCCCCGTCGTGATTTTCTTGAACCCCGGCACGACTTTTTTGCGGCCCCAGCGTGATTTTCATGGGCCCAGGTGCAAACTTTTGAGGCCCCAGCGTCATTATCAGGGGCCCCTGCGCTACTTTGGGGGCCCCCAATGTGATTTTTCGGAGCCCCGGTGCGATTTTTGGTGGACCGAGTGGGATTTTTATGGAGCATGGCGCATTTTTTTTCCTGAGCTCGGCGGATTCTTGGGGGCCCACAACCTGTCAGGATGGGGGGGGGGAGACAACTGCCCACAATGCCCCCTTCCCCATTCGGTATGTCACTGTGCCTTGCAATGATGCAACATAATAATCCAAGAATAGTTCATCTATTTCATCACTCACATGTGATTTCAACTCCCCAGTTATCCAGACAGTTTGAGGAAAGTCAAACATCTACTACATGGATCAGCAAGGATGGATTATAATGCAACAGGGATACCATGGAATTCAAATCACAGTAGTTACGCTGCAATACATATCTTCTTTCACAGACTGCTTTGGAGATGGATGCGCTCCTGAAGTTTGGTCAGGGTTGGAGTTGGGGGTAGATGGAGCAACACTGTGAAGGACATAACATATGGTTCAAGAGACTTCTGTTTACATTAACAATACAGGGATAAAGTAACATTTTCATTAATTGACTTCTATGGTGTCCTGAGTAAGTAGGACAATCGAGATGGGTTTCTGTTATATGCATTGTAGAAGCAATGTTATGATGTAGCTTTTATACCCCAGTGGGAATGGTATGGATTCACTCCTAAGTGAATTTGCAAACATACTGATATATCAGTTAACAACAATGCAGGGAGCTATATGATCAATATGGTCGATGTGCCCTAAAGCCCAAATAACTAAGTAACAATGCAGGGAATCTGCTGCATAACATTTTCCCCATAAATTAGCCATGATATATGGCATCATACTTGGCATGCTATTTAGAATAGTGAGCTATATTTGGTGTACAAACATCAGTACATTAGAAATGTGAATTAAACGTTACACACATCGGTTCCTTACAAGTGTCAGCAATACATTTCCTTCATGCGCTTTAAACATGATTCAAGAAAGCACTGTCATCGATTTTAAACTTGTAAAAAGAGTGGGCCCCTGGTATTTTAAATACTATTTGAGTGAATTTACTGTCTTGTTAGTGAACTGACCACTTATTGAGATATAAATACTTTAACTTTGCCTGCTTCTATCATGAAAATGTGTCATGTTCCAATACATCAGAAATCATCAGAATAACTTCTTGTCCACAAACCGGTGTATGCATTTCTATGAATTTACCATATTTATTAACACAAATGTTGTAGATCTGATCTGCAAATTTATAACTCAGAAAATGTTATCAGCACAGGATTCCATTCCTGGAAATATAGTACTTTCAACATGTTATTGTACTTTGTGAAACAATAAGTGCAATGCTCTCATGCAGCATGCAGATGAAGGTTCATCACGTGCACCAGGTAGCACAAAAAGAGGTATTATTGCAGTCTAAGGTAACCACAAGACAGGTTTTACACCCATTTTACCTCCACGAATCATTCAAAGGCGCTAGGTTTGGCCTAGTTGCGTTAGACTAGGCTTTTGTTGTAAGTTAGTATTTTTCCCCAAAAAATCTTCAAAAACGGTTGAAGCTAGATTAGGTTATGTTAGACTTTTTAAGTTGAAAATGTTTGAGAACAAAAAAAAATGTTTGGAAATTGGGCATTAAAAAAAATAATTTCTTGCATGGAAGGCTAGGCTAGGTTAGGTTATGTTACATCTTTTTTTCTGAACATTATTTTTCATCCTATGTTACTCAAATCGAAGCCCCCTTTTGGGTGTTATTTTACCTCACAATTGAAAAGTGTGCATCTGCAGAGGAAATGAGCGGTTACATCATGTTCAGCACATTAATAAACACTGCATTAAAAAGAAATTCAAAGAAGTCAGAGAGTACCATGAGCTGAAAAATTACCCAAAAAGCCAGGTATTATCGGATTTTAAGGTAACCACAAGACAAGTTTTACACACATTTTACCTCCATGAAGAATACAAAGGGGTTAGGTTTGTCAGGTTAGGTTAGGCTTTTGTTGTAAGTTAGAAAAAAATCATTTGTTTGGAAATAATTTTTTTTATTGATTTTTCTTTTTAAAAAAAGTAGTTCAGGCTAGCTTAGGTTAGGTTTTTTAAGTTGAAAATATTTGAGAAAAAATGCCTCGAAAACTTCAATTAAAAACAATTCATTTCTTGTATAGGAAGTTGGACTATGTTAGGTAAGGTTGTCTTACATCTTGAACATGATTTTTATGCTATATTTCCTAACTCCACACCCTTTTTGGTGTTATTTTTACTCCCAATTGAAAAGCATGCATTTGCAGAGGAAAGGACGCTAAATTTGTGCTTTTAGGTGTTTTATTTAAAAAAAAGTATTATTTAAATTTCCTATCCAATGTTTATGAATGTCACTAAGCTAATGGCACCACTCATTTTCTGTGCAAATGCTTACTTTCCAGGTTGTAAGCAAAATAACATTAAAAAAGGGTTTTTAGTTAGGTAACATAGCAATTAAAAGGAATACGTTAAAAATGCAACACAACCTAACCTAACCTAGCCTAACCTAACCTGACTTTGGAGAAAACAATTATATAAACAAAATTGGAAAAATATCAAGCAATTTATTTTCTTGAAATTTTACAACTGAAAAACCTAACCCAACCTAACCTAACCAGAATTAAGGTGGTAACAAGACAAGTTCTTACACATTTGCCTCCATAAAGCAAACAAATGGGCAAGGTTTGGTTACGTTAGATTAGTTTAGGTGTTTTAAGTTGGACATTTTTGCAAAATTTGTTCCAAAATTTAAAAGAAATGGAGCTTTTTTCTTCAAAAGCAGCTTATGTTAGATTAGGTTAGGTTGGGTTACGTTTTTTATTAAAAAAAAATATATATTGCTTGAATTTTTTTAAACTTGATGTGTTGGTTTTGTTTTTCTCCAAAGGGAGGTTAGGCTAGGTTAGGCTAAGTTATGTAGCATTTCTCTTTGATAAAAAAAAATGTTTTACCCTACGTCAACTAGTTCAAAGCCTTTTTTGGTGTTATTTTGCTCACAAGCTGAAATGTAGGCAGTTATATAGAACATGAGTGGTCCGATCATCTGAGTCACATTCATAAACATTGCATTGAAATGATGCATTCCGCAAATTCATAAAACACCTTAAAACACAAATTTACCAAAATGAGCGGTCACATCATGTTCATCACCTTCCTAAACATTGCATTAAACAAAATTCAAGAAATCAGAAATTACCTTAAGCTGTAAATTTACCAAAAGGTGTGCCAACCCCAATCCTGGGCAGAAAAAGCACTAAGAGCAGTGGAATGACAAGGGGACGAGTGGTCTAGGGGTAAGATGCTCGTCTCGCAATCGAAAGATTGTGGGTTCGAATCTCACCTGTTGCTACTCTTCGCCCGCGACCAATCGGCGTGAGAGATTGGCGACGCTATATGACTCAACGGTCGACGTGTCGTAAAACCAATAACCAACCAACCAACCAGTGGAATGACAATATTAATAAAAGCAAACTAAAAACAGCTCTTCTTGAGGACAAACATGGTAGTTATGTAGTATTAACATACAAACCCTGAGCACAAGTCAGAAAAAAGCATGGAATGGACTTGTTCAAGCTTACCTGCCGACTTCTTCAACTAATGTTCCTTTGGGAATTAAATATCAGCATGCTATTTATTCACTATTTAAAATCACACCAATCTGCAGATACATCAGAAGGTGCGAAGTATAAAGAACGAATCAGTACGACGTCACATGAGATTGGCCTCCGGATTAAACACTGCGCGCGATTGCACCACAAATGTCTCACCTCCGTCACATTTGTCGACCGCAACCGCAAATTTAGACTTCAGGCGCTGGGATTTCTGTAACTGGATTTTTTTCTTTGCATGTTGCGATTTTGGATGTTCTGAGGAACGCCCATCACGATTTGTGGCATTTCATGCGCGCTAGTATCTATCAAGCCTCTCCAGACACATTTGGTGATGGACTTTGACCTTGTATAACTTACAAGCAAGTGGTTGTCACTTGTGCAGCCGCCATAGGCCCATATTTTTGAGCTGTGACGTTACGTGTGCGATTGCCAGGCTGCGCCGAATTTATCATCGAATTTGGAATATGTCCGATTTCTGCTCGGGTGCGTCAGTAAATAAGCCTCGGTAAAGCGACGATAAACTATGTACCGCGTTGCCAAGGATTAATGTTGCAGTTAGCGTGTTCAATATGTGTGATGGCACGTAGTAATGTTCCTACCTAATTTAAAAATGCAAAATAATGCAGTTGAAAAAGCGACGTTCTTTGAGAGATTCGAACCCGCCAACTCTAGATCTCGAGTTTGAGTTCATACCTCTTCGCCACATGGCTGGGCGTAACCGTCCCCGAAGTTTGGGATGCGGGTTGGGTAGTGTGCGAGACAACTTTGACGCTATATACCGCGATAGTTTCGATTGCCAGAGCAAAAGTGGTAGATAGATTGTTGAAAGATAGTGAAGCGATCCCTCTTTCGGTGCCAGAATCATGCGAAATGGCGCAATATAATCCGATATATGGTTTTTCGGAAATCGCAGCAGCTCCCTGTACAGCGTAGGAATCGGGCTACATCGAACTGGTGAAGTCACGATCAATCAGTCCGAAGCGTTCAAATCATCTAGTGACTGTACCTGATTATACGGCTTTGCTTGCAAGGTTCGTTTAGAAAGCCTTGTAAGCTGCGGCTTAATACCTACCTATTGCTTTCTTCAAGAATAGCAATTATAATACAGTGTGCATGCAGCTTCTTGCTGCCTTTTTTTATTTCATGGTATCAAGCCGGCAGGTATTTGGCTCACAGGTGGCTCTTGGTCCAGGTCGAGACTGCGGTGCTGCGCATCAATATTGAACATATGCACATTGTCATTGGGATATAGGTGGGTACCTTGGTAAATATCAAGCTTAAAGTATGGTGGGTTGACTGCTGAAGATAAATGTAGTTTGTATATCCACAATCTCAATGAAAACTGATTGTTGTTGACTGGACTGGATTGTGTGCAAGTTTGACAATTACTGGAAATTGAGTGTAATGAATCCAGTTCAAGCTCCATATACATGTGCTTTTGCCATTGGTCATGTGTGCAAGCATCATTATGACAATGCAATTGTTGTCTAGTGGCTTTGCAGATTTTAAAAACAATCTGGTTTAAAATGCATCAGCATCAGCTAATCTGAACATTTTATGAGGTAAGTCATGCTTGCAAAGTGGAAGGAAATCCATCTCCTTTATTTTTCCAAAACATTTTCAATTTTGCAGCAAAAGGTGGAGAGTCAATCCACTATCCAATCCAAATCTGTTTCATTTCAGTACAAAATGTGCTGGTTGGCATCAACTAAGTTTTGTAAGTAACATGGTGTTTTTCATTTTTCCCCTTTAACTTTCTTCTCAGCATAAAAATAGCATAGGTTATTTGGGGAGTCCAAATCAACATTGAGGGGGCCAAGATCAACATTGGTGGGGCCATGGCCCCCACAAAAGGATACAAATCGACGCCCCTGCCACTTAGCGTACAAAGTGCATGTTGACAAGGTAGTGGCAAAATGTCCAGGTGCTTTGAGCCACGCTCGGTATTGCATACCAAAATGCAGACTTCTTGGTCCACGCTCGGCATACCACGTTTGCATATGTAGTCGATGGTCGGAGCCCGAACTATGGCATGTGGGCGCTGCACAGACCGACTCACTTCCCGCGGCGCTGGTGAACCGCACGCCCAGCCTTGCCCAGTTTTATCTCCAGACTCGACCCCGGGCGTCTTTTGGCGCGAAAATTCCCACTCTGTCAACATCCAATCAGGAGGAACGCGTCGTCATGGTAACTGGCGGGACCATGACGTCATCCGTTTACACATCACCATTTATTGTGAAGCCTAATGTTACATCATTGGTCGTTTCCGGTTGGCTCTATTGCAACGTTTTTTTTACGGTGCATGTAAACGCACCGAGCCACATCGTATCCAAAAGATACTAAGTTGCTGTGCTAGAGTGATAAGTTCCGAAGAAGCCGAAGAAAATACGACCATGTCAGTGATGTCGTGAAGCACATAAACTGGCTCAGTGCGACGAATGTGGTAGTGTAACACCGTCTATGAGCAGTTCAGCAAGTGCTAGAAGCTGGACGATATCACGACCCAAGGCGGTTAATGTCGCTTAAATAGAAGGGAGCAAAACTATACTACACGCAATGCACAGCTATTAATTTAGTCCAAAACACACTAAAATTATTGTTCGGGTCGATCATGACACGTCCCTCCAGTCTAAATAACGTCGTCTGGTACAATGAAGGGACACAATTGACCCTTGCATCTGGTATAGAGCATTGCATTATGGGAAATAATTTTATTATTTTAATACTTATGAAAACATATATCCGATATGAAGATTGACGGCTAAAATGTTTTTTTTTCAGCCACACGGAACAGCACGACACTTCCCAGCAGTATCCCACCAACGTACCACCAACCCCGACACTTCCCAGCGGTATCCCACCAACGTAACACCAGGTTTCAGGGACTAGGTCAGTCCCCACGGGCCGGGACAAATGCGGTTGCTCGACGTGCATGTGCCGGTGCGGCTGATGCGCATAGTATATTACCGCGCGATTTTCACGGCATGAGATTGGGCAACTTTAAGAAAAAAATGTAGAAAAAGTCTTCTCAATGGACAGAGTATTAATATTTGCGTGAGGTCAGGCATATGACGTGCTGTCTATATTTCATCAGACGGATTGTGTGATTGTCTAAATCGACTTGACGGTATGGATGTCTGACATCTTAGTCTTAATCTTTATGCCGGTTTTACGGTCCACGAGATACAGCTAGTAAAAGCCATATTGACCTGGAATGTTTGTATTTAATAAATATATAAAACTGGGTTTACAGCACGACATGCAATTGCTAGAAGAAATGTGCACCGAATTAGAAACGCAAAACCAGAACTAAATAGAAAAGCCAGATATGAGAAAAATACTAACCTTTTATTAGATACGCTTATACATAAGCATAAAAGTGGCCAAGCAATAAGGAAAACGATTACTGCCCTTAGCATTGTGCAGAGATATGTCGCCCGGCGAGCGCCGGGTAAAGCGCATGTAAATAACATATAGCTCAAACTGGTGCCTATATACAGATATACTGAGAGAACCAATTCGCAGGGTATGGAAATTGGCTTGACGTTCCGCACCTCTGTCTTCACCAAAGTCGAGAGCAAACATATTCTAGAAATACATCATGCAATGCTTCATGAAAAATTTCCGGAAGTGAGACTTCTCGGTACAGTTATCACCCGACATCAAACAGCTCAGCCTGACAGCACGCCGAGCAACAGTTTTGAGAGGAACGGAAACAGAACATCAATCGGCGGCTCAATTCAACGCGGGACGAGCCAACCGTCCTCAGCTTTTCGTCCGCCAAGTGTAGCGGATCTCTGGATCTGGGGACGGCAGAGAATCCCGGGGAATATCGGGCAATATCGGGGAGTCCTACATCTAATGCAATTTACTCCATGGTATGCTCAGCATGCTGGTCATTAGCGCAATTTAGATTGCTCATTTAGATGGAGGGATTTCCTCTCGGCGTCTCGTAATGAACCTGGACGATGGCGTTTTGGGCCTATCCTGACTGAAGACGCCTATCTCTACTGCCTGTGCAATGCAAATGCCTTGCCACAACCGATGCGTGGCGGGAACAGTATTATACAATTATAGACCAACCTCTCCTGGGCTAGAAGTATATGCAACACGTCTAATATTCCTGACGAAGCGCATAGCATAGTTTTGTCGTGATTATAAAATAGCTGTGTATGTGCTTAGCATACTCGCACATAATAACGAGCATCTTGCAAGACACACCGCTGCAGTTAGGCCAGCATTTTCCCGCTACAGACGCTTCGTTGGTCCAAACCCCTGCCATGAGTTCGCGTGGCGTTTCACGGATACACATCCAGATGTACGCACGTAAATACACATGCATAAGCAAATTAATTAACACATATACCTGTGTGGTGTACGCACGTGTACGGATGGCACATGGCTGGAGAAATGGAAAATTATTGGTGTGGCACAATCGTGCAATAAGTGTCGACAGTTTGCTTGGTGGGGCCTATCCCATGTAAAAAAGCGAAACATATGTGGAGTCCAGGCCTTACCAAAGGTATAGGAAACTCCACCCCTGGTATGGCAGATGTACCCTAGCGCAAGTGTACGCGAGCACAAATGTACGTATGCGCAAGTACATAGTAAGTCCCAATATACGTGAACGAAATGTACGTAGGCCCAAATTAACGTCAGCACAGAATTACCTACGCGTAACTGTAGGTAAGCACAAAAGTACGTAGGGTATGTCTATGTTTACTTGCTGCCGTCCATCTGCCATACGTACACTTGTCCGTGGATACATTTGTCCCAAGATCGAACCAGTGTGGCACTATCAACAGATAGCAGCCTCGTCTTTCATGTCTGCTATATGATTCACACTGTGAATCATATCGCAGAAATGAAAGACGAGACAGTTTTCGGTTGGCAATGTACCACATGTGTTCGATTCCAGGACAAATGTTTTCTTGAACGTCCCTGCAGTATCGTGGGAACAAGGACATAATCAGTCTGTTGCACCAGTTCATCGTAGCGTGGATCTCGGCTCCCAACACTTGGTGGGGGTTGGAAGTGGAGCAACAGTAGCAGCCGTCGGGTCGCATCGCAAATAGTATGGTATGGCTGACAGATAATTTGAGAACCCTAGGCTGCACCAACTGCCACACAACGACTTCAGACTGGTGTATGGTGTCGTGTGGTGTGGTGTGATGTGATGGCGTATGGTGACGCATGATGTTATATAGTGTATGGTGGTTTATGGTGTCGTATGATGACGCATGGTGTCGTATGATGAATTAATTTTTCACTCGTTATGTTTCTCAACTATGCCTCCTGACGAAGTTTTGAAGAGTTGATTTTGAATGTGCGGGACGCATCCCGTGAATAAACCATATCCGAAAACAATGAAGTTTTATTTCTGTCAGAGGCCTATTCTGAATTGCAAGAGCCATGCATTTTGGAAGGCATATTATTTTTCAGGAAGGGCTAAATCGGGTTGAGAATGTGACGAATTAAAATATTTCTTCATTGGCTGCTGATCTCAGGAATGCATCTTTGTGATTTGTTCGCGTGCCTCATGGAAGCATGTTTTACATTTGGTCAGGAAATTTTTCACTCGTTATATTTCTCAACTATGCCTCCTGACGAAGTTTGGAAGAGATGATTTTGAATGTGCGCGACGCATCCCGTGAATAAACCATATCCGAAAACAATGAAGTTTTATTTCTGTCAGAGGGCTATCTGAAATACAAGAGCCATGCATTTTGGAAGGCGGATTATTTTTCAGGAAGGGCTAAACCGGGATGAGAATGTGACGAATGTAAATATTTCTTCATTGGCTGCTGATCTCAGGAAAGCATCTTTGTGACTTGTTCGAATGCCTCATGGAAGCATGTTTTACATATGGTCAGAAAATTTTTCACTCGTTATATTTCTCAACTATGCCTCCTGACGAAGTTTGGAAGAGTTGATTTTGAATGTGCGGGACGCATCCCGTGAATAAACCATATCCGAAAACAATGAAGTTTTATTTCCGTCAGAGGGCTATCTGAAATACAAGAGCCATGCATTTTGGAAGGCGCATTATTTTTCAAGAAGGGCTAAATCGGGGTGAGAATGTGACGACTTATAATATTTCTTCATTGGCTGCTGATCTCAGGAAAGCATCTTTGTGATTTGTTCGCGTGCCTCATGGAAGCATGTTTTACATTTGGTCAGGAAGTTTTTCACTCGTTATATTTCTCAAATATGCCTCCTGACGAAGTTTGGAAGAGTTTATTTTGAATGTGCGGGACGCATCCCGTGAATAAACCATATCCCAAAACAATGAAGTTTTATTTCTGTCAGAGGCCTATTCTGAATTACAAGAGCCATGCATTTTGGAAGGCGTTTTATTTTTCAGGAAGGGCTAAATCGGGTTGAGTATGTGACGAATCAAAATATTTCTTCATTGGCAGCTGATCTCAGGAAAGCATCTTTGTGATTTGTTCGCGTGCCTCATGGAAGCATGTTTTACATTTGGTCAGGAAATTTTTCACTCGTTATATTTCTCAACTATGCCTCCTGACGAAGTATTGAAGAGTTGATTTTGAATGTGCGGGACGCATCGCGTGAATAAAACATATCCGAAAACAATGAAGTTTTATTTCTGTCAGAGGCCTATTCTGACAGATAATTTGAGAACCCCAGGCTGCACCAACTGCCACACAACGCCTTCAGACTGGTGTATGGTGTCGTGTGGTGTGGTGTGATGTGATGGCGTATGGTGACGCATGATGTTATATAGTGTATGGTGGTTTATGGTGTCGTATGATGACGCATGGTGTCGTATGATGACGTATGGTGTCGTATGATGACGTATGTCGCATGGTGGCGTATGGTGTCGTATGATGACGTATGATGGCGTATGATGACATATGGTTGTGTGTGATGGTGTACGGTGTCGTATGATGACGTATGGTGGCGTATGATGACATATGGTGGCGTATGGTGTTGTACGATGACGTATGGTGTCGTATGATGACGTATGGTGTCGTGTAGAATAGTATGGTGTCGTATGGTGGCGTATGGTGATGTATGATGGTGTATGGTGTCGTATGGTGGTGCTTGGTGTCGTGTAGAGTCGTATGGTATCGTACGGTGTCGTATGGTGTCGTATGGTGTCGCATGGTGGTGTACGTTGGTGCATGGTGGCGTACGGTGTCGTATGGTGTCGCATGGTGGTGTATGGTGGCGTATGTTTGTGCATGTTGGTGTATGGTGGCGTACGGTGTCGTGTGGTGTCGTATGGTGGCGTATGGTGGTGTATGTTGGCGTATGATATCGTATGGTGTCGTATGGTGTCGTGTGGTATTGTACGTTGGCGTAAACTGGCGTATGGTGACGTACGGTGACATATGGAGTTAGTAAGGCGAACGTAAATTTTTCCATCCCAATGGCTCCTAAATATTCTAACAGTTGTTTTCGTCATTATGACGTCGACCAACCATCTGAATATGCGACTTTAAAGTTACTTGATGGCCTGTTCACACGAATACTGTTTACCTTCAAATCCACGTCTTTTACGTGCTCCACTTTGGCCACGGTCATAGCTTTTCTAGAGGCCATACTTTTGACAGGCTTAGAAATTTGCATTAAGAAAATGAAAACAAAGAGAAGGTATGAAGGTGAGATGAAGATGAGGTTAATCTAATACACCTGGAAGAAACATGCCCTTTTCCTTCCCGGCAATGCTTGCAACGACCACCGTGCCTGTGCAGCGTCCACGAGGCACATTCGTCACACACTGCACATTGCTCTCAACTGGGCAACGCGCACAGATGCGTCAAATGCAGACAACTCGAATCAATGCAACTTACCTGCATGAGACACACAAGACCCGCCTAAGCACCTTACTCTATTCCTACTGGCAAACGTCCTCCGATTTGCTATGACGTCACCGATGCACGTATGCGCCCATCCTATGCGTAGAAAAGCATCCATATGATCAGGCTATAACTACACTCACATTAGTTTCGATCTGAAAGACGAGATACCCAGGAATTAGAAGCCGTACGCACCGCGCGCGAATCGATGACGATTCCATTTCACAACTTTATTTGATTGAAGTGATTACTTCTGCGCTTGATTTAATCTCCTACACCTAGGTATGTATTATAGTCCTATTTGTGCCGGCTGCACATTTGCCGCACATTGTCCAGAGCGTGTGGCTGACATCTGGACGCGACCTGGCCGTTCGCCCGGCCACCAGGCACCGGGCAGATGAAGCCACTTTTCACTAATACCACGCCTGGCCCAGCCGGCGCCCGCCTCGGCCCCACCCGTCCCCACGAACCGCAGAATCGATCCCCGGTTGAGATGACCCACCCCGAAATGATTCGCTGAAGCGGCGCCATCCGGTCGTGCGACAGTGGCGGCGCCGTGCGCCGGAACTCGCCGCGCCGGCACCACTGTCACTGGCCTCGGGCCGCCGGTGTTTCGGCAGCTGACGTCACCGTTCGACATCAGCAGCCACGCGCTCCGAGTGCTGCTGGTGCGCTGTTGGACACGGCCCGAGTTTGCCAGGCGATGCTTGATCGGCCAGTCCAGATAGGCGCGAACTGACGGGTTATTCCTGGCTGCCGCCGTTCGCTGAACACAGGATCCGGCTGTCGCGCTGGATGCATGCAGTGAATAGCTTTGTTGGCGTCTCACACAAAGTTATTAGTCCTTCGGCCACTGCTATTAATGCTGTCCTTCAGCCACTGCTATCAGCGCCGTCCTTCAGCCACTGCGATCAGTACCGTCCTTCGGCCACTGCTATCAGTGCCGTCCTTCCGCCACTGCAATCAGTGTCCTCCTTCGGCCACTGCTATCAATGCCGTCCTTCAGCCACTGCGATCAGTGTCGTCCTTCGGCCACTGCTATCAATGCCGTCCTTCAGCCACTGCGATCAGTGTCGTCCTTCAGCCACTGCGATCAGTGTCGTCCTTCAGCCACTGCAATCAGTGTCCTCCTTCGGCCACTGCTATCAATGCCGTCCTTCGGCCACTGCTATCAATGCCGTCCTTCAGCCACTGCGATCAGTGTCGTCCTTCAGCCACTGCAATCAGTGTCCTCCTTCGGCCACTGCTATCAATGCCGTCCTTCAGCCACTGCGATCAGTGCCGTCCTTCGGCCACTGCTATCAATGCCGTCCTTCAGCCACTGCTATCAATGCCGTCCTTCAGCCACTGCAATCAGTGTCCTCCTTCGGCCACTGCTATCAATGCCGTCCTTCAGCCACTGCGATCAGTGTCGTCCTTCGGCCACTGCTATCAATGCCGTCCTTCAGCCACTGCGATCAGTGTCGTCCTTCGGCCACTGCGATCAGTGTCGTCCTTCGGCCACTGCTATCAATGCCGTCCTTCAGCCACTGCGATCAGTGTCGTCTTTCAGCCACTGCGATCAGTGTCGTCCTTCAGCCACTGCAATCAGTGTCCTCCTTCGGCCACTGCTATCAATGCCGTCCTTCGGCCACTGCTATCAATGCCGTCCTTCGGCCACTGCGATCAGTGCCGTCCTTCAGCCACTGCGATCAGTGTCGTCCTTCGGCCACTGCTATCAGTGCCGTCCTTCAGCCACTGCGATCAGTGTCGTCCTTCGGCCACTGCTATCAATGCCGTCCTTCGGCCACTGCTATCAATGCCGTCCTTCGGCCACTGCTATCAGCGCCGTCCTTCAGCCACTGCGATCAGTGTCGTCCCCCGGCCACTTCGATTTCACCCGTGCAGGACTGCTTTGTTCAATGGTGATATACATGAAGTATTTTCCATTAATTCCCTGTATTTGTTTAGCCCTGTATTTGTTCTTTATTAGCGCCATGTCCGAGCAAGTAGTCATCCAATTTCCAACGCATTATTGTTTGCCATTTTATATTGCATAGGTATACAACAAGGCCGGAAATGTCGAACCAATAAGAGAAGCGTTCCACGGGCGAATGGCAACCGCATCCTATACTACAGAGAGTTCTTGGCTCCTCAGGGCCTAAGCCGAAAAATCAAAGGAATCGTTTAGACGTACATAGAAATAAGCAGAGCACGCTGAATCTTCCTTAGTTTTTTATCGTAATGTCTTCCTCCTTGGTGTAAAATTCACGCCAGCCTTGCTGGTCGTGGTGTACTTCGACGCAATTACCAAAACGTGCATCGCTTATCCAAGCTCGACATTGACGAGGAGGGGAACGGTGGAGCCGTTTACCGCCGTCGTTGTTTTTGTCTCTGTCTTTTTGTCTAACTCGGCAGCTAAGCATCACAACTCCTTTCAAACTTCCAGTACCCCTACGGCCATTTCTACACATTGTGCCGAAACATTGTCTCAGAGATTATCACGAGTCACTAGTTATGACGTCACCAAGGCCACCATGATGTCCGTTTCAGCACTTCGGTACTGAATTGTATATTCCTGCTCCAATTACAGAGTATGTTAGATATGCATCATGCTTTTGTCCGAGTGCCTGTATTTAGGCCAATTGGTTTTTACGTGTGCACATTTTAGCGAATCGTGTACATGGCTTCCAAATTCCAAGAAGATTGCTTTCCTCTGGTTTATGCGCACAGTTTCATGTTTGTATTCTGCGTTGTGTTTGTTGGAAATAAAATCCCGGTCGGATCCCGGTCGAGCGGCAGACCGTCTGTCACATGTACCATGTATCATGTGACCGCAGTACATGTGGTGCGTGTCTGGAGTGCGACGACCGGACCCCGCCCTTCGTGGTGTGTTGCAGTAGGTGATGCCGGCCAGGGACAGGCCAGGCTGTTGGCTGAGTGGGCCTCTTCCCCCATGAGAGACTGGTCCTCTCTCGCGCGCGCGGCTCGGCCCAGACGCGACTGAGCGGCGAGGCTGGTAAGATGTAGCCCTGAGACAAGGTGTTGGCGCTGGAACGTTGTCCGTCACGGGTGCCTAGAGAATTGGAAGCACGAACTTGGAAGTGGCATGCATCGGTGCATGCTCCATTTTCTGTTGAAATCACTGCACAACAAGCTGTCCCCTTATTGCTAATTATCATCCCGGTCATTACAGGGGCATCAACGGATATGAGAACTTGTTGGATTTGAGAACTTGTTGGATTTGAGAACTAGTTGGATTTGAGAACTTGTTAGATTTGATAACTTGTTGGATTTGATAGTTTGTTGGATTTGAAAACTTATTCGATTTGAGAACTTGTTGAACTTGAGAACTTGTTTGAGTGGAGAACTTGTGGATTTGAGAACTTGTTGGATTTGAGAGCGAGTAACTGTACAAGCGAGGCGGATCCTGGGACTATCACTGCCAGGCGAAACAACCTTACCTACATCAAGTTTTAAAGTGTTCAGGCTTAATAAGAGCCACAGGGAGCATCTGGGTTAAGCCTGTAAAGGCAAGATACTATAGGCCTGGCACAAAAAGATACTCAGCACCCCAACCAATGCCACATCCGAAATTCCAAAGAAACTATCCACCATCATCCTGACAGCTACCAATACCTATCTAGCCATTTTCACTCGATCCCGCGTAACACACGCGTGGATCGAGTGCCCCATCAATAATTTTCAACGCCATCCATGTCTGTTTAAAGAGGCCTGCGCTGTGTACTACACCTACAGGCATAAATATCATACAATCCACCACTAATTAGAACTCAAAAACAAAATTATCCAACCTAAAAAACGTTTCCACCCTATTTTTAAATACATTCAATAAGAGACACCACAATATCAGTAGCCAGCCTATTACATTGATCAACCATCCTTCGACTAACCATTCTGTAAAGGTCGGAGAGGTAGGAGGTGCATCACCAGGCCTGGTGCCAAGGTTAGAGACCTGGTCCAAGTGGTCGCACAGGCCACCAGTGAAAACCAGTTTAGTACAGTTATAGTACAGGTAGGAGTGAACAACATAGGTCCTGCTAGGAGTGAGGAGCTGATGCAGGACTACAGGGCCCTTCTGGCCACCCTGAAGCAAAGCAATAGCAGAGTTATTGTGACAGCTATTCTGCCTAGGGCTGGAGTCTCCCCTGAGTGGAGCTCTAGGGCACTGGCAGCCAATGCCAGGGTAGGTAGGCTTTGCAATGAGTTAGGTTTGACTTTTGTTGACAAGTGGTGCAGGTTTTATGGCTCATCTGACCTCTATCAGAGGGATGGCCTGCACTTCTCCGAGAAGGGGGTGCAAGTGTTAGGCAAAGTATATGAACATGTCCTTCAGGGAAACTAGATAATGGGGTGGGGAGGGAAGAATTGGCATTGCCATCTCAGGGATATGCCAATAGTGACAGCATAGGCAATAGAACCTTACAGTCAGCAAATAGGGGTAGCAGTAGATCAAGGGGGCAGAGTGGTAGTTCATCCAGAGATGATAGAGCTACTCAACATGAAAAAGCCAAAGAGGATCATGGAACTTTTGTTAAGTGTATGATGCTTAATGCTCAGAGCATTCGATCCAAATTTGATGAGTTCAAGTGTTATGTTGCTGAGGAGAAACCAGATTTTGTTTGCATTACTGAGGCATGGGTCAGTGAGGGATATTTTGGGGATAACTTGCAGGACTATGAGATCCAGGGATACAATATGTTTTCATGCAATAGGGGTCCAGCAGTGAAAGGGGGTGGTGTAATGCTCTATGTGAATAGCTTATACAGTTCTCAAAAAGTAGCAGATGGGGTAAAAAATGTGTCTGTGGAGTCCATTTGGCTTGATGTTGCTGTGGGAAAAGGCAACAGCAATAGACTGAGGATAGGAGCTTTGTATCGATCAGGAACCTTGCCACATTCTCAGCAACTGGAGCTCGATAAGGTGATTTGTGAGGAAATCAGTAGAAACTTTCAGAGGAAATGCCTTATTCTTGGTGACTTTAATCTAAAAGGATATGAAAATGTTGGTGTTGGCTCCCCATCATGTAAACTGTGTAGGAAATGCCTTGAAGAGGACTTGTTCTTACACCAGTTTGTAACGGAACCAACCAGGCAGGGCTCATTCTTGGACCTTGTCTTCTCAGATTTAAGTGATTTAGTTCAAGACTTGACTGTAGGAGAAACTCTGGGAAGAAGTGACCATAATATAGTGAGATTCAAGGCACAGGTATCAGGGACAATCAAGGATAATTTGGCAAAGATTCCAAATTTTAACAGGGCAGACTTTGACTGCATGAGAGAGGCTTTAAGTGCCATAAAATGGGAAGAAGAATTATTTGATTTAAATGCCTGTGAAATGTGGGAAAAGTTCAAAACCTACTTGAGGGAAATTCAGATTAGACATGTCCCCCAAAAGCAAAGGCGCGAAAGAAGGGTAGGAAAGCCAGCATGGCTTACACCAGATGTGATGAAAGCAATTAAGGCTAAGAAAGGTGCATTTAGAGTAGTTAAGGAAGCTTCAAATATCGTAAATCTAAGGTCGTATCAAAAATCTAGAGATGCTGTGAAGCAGAAAATCAGAGCAGCAAAGCGAGCAAAATAATTGGATTTGGCTAGGAACTGTAATGGGGACAGTAAAAAGTTCTTTAGTTTCTACAAGCTAAGTAAAGTTTCAAGCACAATTGGTCCACTGGAAGTAAATGGGACTATATTGAGTGAGGATGGTGAGATGGTTGAGGAGCTGAGCAAGCAGTTTAAATCATTGTTTACAGTGGAGGATGTGACTAATCTGCCAACCGTGAACCACAGTTCAGTGACAGGTGATCAGATACACGATGTTGATTTCATTGATAGTGATATCGTTTTCAATTATATCAGAAAAATAAAACCAAACAAGGCAGCAGGACCCGATGGAATGTATGCTAGGGTATTGCGGGAAGCTGAAAAGGAAGTGGCAATTCCACTAAGTATAATATTTTGTAGATCAGTTTCGCAAAATGAAATTCCAACAGATTGGAAAAGGGCAAATGTAGTTCCTATTTTCAAGAAAGGAGAAAGAGGGAAAGTTGAAAACTATAGGCCAGTAAGCCTCACATCCCTAGTCTGCAAGGTACTCGAATCAATTATCAAGGATAGAATAGTTAGTTTTCTGGAAGGAAACAGATTGATTCAAGATACTCAACATGGGTTTAGAAAAGGGCGATCGTGTCTCACAAATCTCTTGAACTTTTTGAATTTTGTTACAGAACAATTTCATCAGGAAATCAGGTTGATGTAGCATATCTTGACTTTAGTAAGGCCTTTGACAAGGTACCCCATAAACGGTTAATGATGCAGCTTTAGGTCCATGGTATTGCAGGTAGGATCCTAAAATGGATACAGTTGTGGCTTTCAGATAGACAGCAGAGAGTGATGCTAAATGGTACAAAGTCATCATGGCAAGATGTTCTTAGTGGAGTCCCCCAGGGGTCGGTACTGGGGCCACTATTGTTCATTATATATGTGAATAGCATTGAATGTGGCCTAAGCAGTAAGGTTTTGAAATTTGCGGATGATCTGAAGATCTTTAGAACAATAACAGGGCACAATGAGCAGGTTTTGCTGCAGAAAGACTTAGACGAGCTAGTGAAGTGGTCCGAAAAATGGCAAATGAAGTTTAATTTTGATAAGTGCAAAGTCATGCATGTAGGTAGGCAGCATATGAAGACTCCATACTTGATGGGTGGCCAAGTATTATCTGTGGCTCAGCAGGAGAAGGACTTAGGTGTTATTTTGAACACAAAATTGGGGGCATCAGAACAGACCAAAGAAGCCAGGAAGAAGGCACTAAGAATGCTTGGGGCAATACAGAGGAATGTGTCATACAAAAGTGAGGAGGTCATCAGGAAGCTTTACTGTGCATATGTCAGGCCACATTTGGAATACTGTGTCCAAGCTTGGTCCCCTAGTTATGAGAAAGATTGTTGGCCTTTAGAGAGAGTACAAAAGAGGGCAACAAAAATGGTTAATGGTATAGGCAACCTGGCATATGAGGAAAGACTGAAGAAATTGAATATGTTTTCACTTAGATATAGAAGGCTGAGAGGAGATCTCATGGAGGTTTTTAAATTTGTTCATGGTGAGGAACAGGGATATCTCAGGGAAATGTTTGAATTTAACAGAAATGATGCAATTAGAGGTCATCAATTCAAAATTAAAGTTAATCACAGCAGGACAAGGTTAAGACAGTCTTTCTTCACCAACAGGGTAGTAGAACACTGGAACCAGCTGCCAGGAACCATTGTCAGTAGCAACACACTGAACATCTTTAAAAACGGCATAGACAATCATTATAAGAATAGGGGGGATTGTTTTTTCTGTATTCCAGGGATAGTTGATCGACAGGGAGGAGTTGGGAGTTGGGAGTAGTTTGTGATTGTTGGGTGTGTTATGCAATAGCAAGTGAGTCTGTTATTAAGCCTAAAAGCTTTATAACTTTATATAGGGTGTACCTAGCAGTGGATTCAGCACCTTCCTTTGGGATGTGATACTGATGAGATTGTCTATGGTAGCACAATGGGTATGATGGGAGGAGTTTGTAATTGTTGAGTGTATTATGCAATAGCAAGTGAGTCTCGTATTAAGTCTGAACGCTTTATGAATTTGTGTGGGATGTGCCTAGCAGTGGATTCGGCACCTTCCTTCGGGATGTGATGCTGATAAGATTGTCTATGGTGGCACGATGGGTATGATGGGATGAGCTTGTGATTGTTGAGGGTGTTAAGCGGTAGCAAGTGAGTGGTGCTAGATAGGCTGGGATATATAGTTTCCTAGGAACTTGGGATAAGGGATTGATTGGGGTGGGAGTATGTACATTTCTAGTACCTTTTCTAGATAGGCTTAACCCAGATGGGCCCCTGTGGCTCTTATTAAGCCTTAATACTTTATGACTTTATGATTTTATGACTAAAAACCTCAACTGTCCTATGCCTTGGTTTGTCTGACCTGAATTGATGGCCCCTATGTAGAAGAATATAATAGCATAGAATATAATCTAAATAGAATAGCATCGTCATAATGGTCCTTTAACAATTGTATACATTTAAATCATATGACCCCTTAATCTCCTATAATTGAGTATCTAATAACTAATGCCATAAGCCATTATATATATATACTCACTCTTAAGTTACCTAGTTACCTATTTTAAGTTACCTAGTTCATTGATGGGTTCAGTGACTTTGCGCTGCACTCTTTCCGACATATCTATATCTCTTTCTAAACAAGGGCTTCGTTTTTGTACAGAATATTCCATGTGGCTTTAAGTGGCACATAGGCTCGGTACATTTTATTATGCCTTCCTTGCTCTTATACCTCACGCTTCTATTGATGGTTATGGTAGTGTATGCTATGCTAGTCCTATGCTAGTGTACCTAGCGTAGGTACACTATTTTCTGCTTTAAGGTCATTTGAAACTAGCACATCTATCTCTCTTTCCTCTTCAAAAACATCCAGTTGACTACCTACCATTGTTTATCTGAAAGCCTCAATTCCAGACCCAAAATTGCATTACCATACACTTGGCATAGTTGAAAGACATCTGTCATTGATCAGCCCACTTGTTCAAGTCCTCCAAAGCTAGTTGAATATTCCTAGGTTGATCACTACTGTTAGCCACTCCTACCAGCTTCATGTCATGACCAAATTTGAACACCCTATTCCTCAGCCCTACCTCAATTATTATTCACACAGATGATAAAGAGAAGTCGTCCCAGAACAAAGCCCTGTGGCACTCCACTCATAACATCTCTCCATTCAGAGTTACATCCATTTGACACTATCCCTTTTTTATTTCCCCTTAACCATACCTGAATCCAACCTAGAACTTTCCCGTCAATCCCATGAAATAGATGCCTGTGTGGAACTTTGTCAAAAGCTTTGCTAAAATCTAAGTAACAACATCTATCCTGTTTTCAATGCCTACTTCTCTAGTTGCATACTCAATGAACTCTGGTATGTTAGTTAAACAAATTCTCCCAGATCGAAATCCATCCTGAGTATCCCTTAATTGAATGTGCCTATCTAAGTGAGTCTAAACATTTTCGTTCACCAAATTTGTAATACCTTGCAAACTATTGAGACCAGACTGACTGACATGTAGTTTCCTACACACAGCCCGTTGGCATGGAACCAGCGGTATAGCCCGTCGGCATGGAACCAGCGGTCAGTCTCTATGTGAAGGTTGAGCTCAGATATACATTTTGGTTTTGCTCTATGAAGCATTTGGGTGTCGTGTGCGAAGCTGATGGTGTTGCGGGAAGTGATGTGGATTGGCAGACTATTTACAAAAACGTTGAACATTGCCGTCCCCAGAGTCTCTTCCTACACCACGTCAGAGAGTACAGCTTGTGTGTGTCCTGTCTGTGAAATAGTTGCCAGGCCAATGGGTCTATTACCCATACCATCCCAGTTTCCACAGAAGGGCTTCGTGCTCGACACAATTTACATCTGTGATTGTATTTTGACAATGCTTTATGTCTACAGCTGCCCACCTGCATACATTTTAACCCTTAGCTGTGTGACTCTGTGGTTTAGCCAATGTTGTGTTTTTATTCCACAACGATGTGAATTGCAATACAAATGAAGGCCTCGGGCAAATCTAGTGACGTCACCGTCCTCAGCAGATCCTGGTCCGTGTTGCCAGTGATTTGAATGACTATGTCAAGCACGGTGGTCTCCGCCGAGTGGACCGAACGGTAGGTAAACTGTGTTGGGTCAGAATAGACTTTGTAGTGAAATAATTTACAAGTTACACGCTTACCACCTTCTCTCATAACTTTCAGACCAGGCTCAATATGCTCCATTGTCAAAAATTGATCGGTCACGCCATGTCCCATGATGTGTGGATAGGCACCGCATGGCGCGCCTATCCATTCATGTGTCCAGATGGATGGAGTGATGCCAGTGACAATCGAAGGGTTGATGATGTGTAAAGCTATCGGTCCGACCAGACCAGAAGCAGCGACGCAGCATCTGCACTGTGATGCCGTCACTATCCGCCGCCCTCGGGTTGCGCCGCAGCTTACGCAAAGCGTCACCAAGCTCCGACAGTGTCACGGGCTACACGCGGGATGCAGAGCTACACACAGGCGGCAGGCGCACGAAGGCACACTGGCTCACGTGGAAGCGCACTCAACTCGTCAGCTATGCGGCGGCCGATGCGCGAGTGAAATATGCACTGCACTCGTTGGCGTCCATAGAAAGCAATCCGAGAGTAGTTCTAGTAGAGTGAAGGGTGGGTTCGCCGATGCTGAGCTGCACACAGATCTCCGCAGATGTGCTCAAATCTGTTTGCTGATTGAAGTACCTGACGGTGCGGTAAAACAAGTCTATCTGGGCGCGGGCGATCTGACTTTTGAGCTCGTTCTGCGTATTCTTAGTGTTCTCATCGAATTGCAGATCGCCTTAACTCCCAGCGGCGTCACGCCGAAATTGTTCCCTCCACGGTCGACGAAAGATGTCGCTCACATGCAATCCGGATGGCGGAACTGGGCCGTGTTTACCGAGCAGTGCTGATATATGGAGTAGTTACAGATGGCCAAGGACGCGCCATATTTGGCGGAACTGGGCCGTGTTTACCGAGCAGTGCTGATATATGGAGTAGTTACAGATGGCCAAGGACGCGCCATATTTGGTGTTGGCGCACCCAGCACGGTACACAGGCTCTCAGTCAGCTATGAGTAGATCAAGCCGAAGATGGTCAATGGTCATAGTCTGTGTTGCTCACCTATCTGACCGTCGCCATGCGGGGTGTTCTCCTGGATGGAGGCCGAGGCAGGCGACCTTATCGTGGTCGCTGACGTGGACCAGCACCACTGCCGCGTGCGGCTGTAGCTGGTGCCTTCCACGACAGATCGACCAAATATTTTCAAATTTTACACCCACTAAATTTGGATATGAACCAAAATTGGTGTACCGGGTAGTCGTATGCTCTGAAGAACACGCCTGAACATCTTTTATCCCGATCCCACGAACGATTTCGTAGTTATAGCCTCCGGCAGTATTCTGAGGTAGTATTCAACGAGGGTATTTTTGGCGATATATATCTTACCGACAATTATGACGAACTGTGACATATTATGCATTATGGAGAAGAATAATGATAAAAGAAAAGATCCGTGATAAAACATCAACATTTCGCACGTTTCACCTCATGACCCAATTACCTCGTGACCTCGGCACCTTCTGTGACCCCAAGCCCATTGAAACTGATGAATTGTATGGCAGAAATACAAACGATTTGGCTGCAACATAATTTTGTCATGCGTTTTGCTTTTAAATACCCCACATAGGCCTCCGTTATCCATGGCTTTCTATAATATTGTGATTTTCTGAACGGACGGATTTCGAATAAGTTTTCTCCCAATGAAAAAATACGGGGAATCGAACAATGCAATACAAAATGTTGATACAAAGACGTTCCCTTAACAAAAATATGTAAAACTTGTAAACGTAAGTCTCATAGTTTTCCTCAATAAACTTCACAAAGGTCAAGGTCACCCAATAACTAAAGGTCATCCATATGCTTATCTACGTGTGACGACGTAATTTTACTTCGGAACATCTGGTGGTCTGGCAATCGAAACATCTGACCATGCTGGCCTCACAACAAGAAGTACAATGATGCCTTCATTCTACCTGTAGGCATCATTTACCTGGACGTACAGTCGAATCCCTATCGTAATGCAGACACATGCGTTTTTGCCATGGTATACATAGCGTGTCCCCGAAAACATTAACATTTTCACAAGCTTCCTGTGGTTTCATTGTTCACGTTTTTAGCACTCCCTGCATATTGCACATTAATGCACATCACTGCGCTAAGCATTGCACAATAGACCAACGACGTGATAGAACAACGAAATAACGTCAGATGATGAGAACTTGTTTTTCCAACTTACACATTTGTGGCTCTCCAATGCAGCTCTTGTAGCTTCCTTAACAAGGGTTTAACATTGTATGATCATCATAGTGTCGTGGCTTATTTCCATGTAACGGCGTAATTTTACTTCAGGATATCTGGTGACTATCTACAACACATACTGAATGCCATCAAACATGACAACAATGCAGTCTGACCATATTCGACCATGCTAACGTCACAACAAGTACAACTATGCTTTCTTTCCACCTGCAGAACATCATTTATATGGACATACAGTCGAACATCTATTGCAAGTCACTTTTTGCTCTCACAGTGCACGTAGGCTGTGCCCGGAAATATAATTTTCGCACCCTGCATGTGACTTCATTATTCACGTTCTTGGGACAATGCGCATGCTGGCATTCCGCATGGGACACTGCATACTGGACAATGGTGCATTTGTTCAGTAAATGAAAGCAGATCAAACGGCGTCGATTTGGCTTTGATGACCAAATCGTTACAAGCGACGTCGATTTCGAAGGTCGCCCAAACATATTTTTTTGGTCAACATGGAATCTGGGTCCCTGGGCACCTTAGGAACTGTCAAAATATCGGAAATTCTCAAAAAAGAGAATATTTCATGTTCCATTGATGCGCGATGGATAAAGTAGGACATTTTCGTGCTGTTTTCTGTGATTTCTGGTGACTGCAATGCCTAGTAGGGCATCAAATCTGGTAATAAAAGCGGGGCAAACAGCTTTTTTGCGGGGCAAACAGAGATTTCTGGACATGGATTTTTGAGAAAGTAAATGTCAATTGACAGATAATTTTAAGAAGGCATGTGAAATAACTCGTCCAGGGCATCGCTTTGGTGAATGAATTTTTGTTTTTCATCTGAAAAAAAAAATTAACGAGCTAATTTGGAAATTGCGTGTGCATTCAGAAATTTGTAGGGCTTTGAATATGGCATATTTCAGGGACTTCTCAACAGGTACAGATAGACAGGAGCCAGCGAAGCATATTTTCTTTGATGAAAAGTCAATTTTAAGTTCAAACATTTCTGCAAGACGAATTTTACATTTTTGTCGATTTTGGCATGTTTTGTTCATCTAAGCCTGCCAGGGTTCTGAATTTTGTTTCCATCAAATTTCCCTTCGTTGTATCCTTTTCATTTCTGGCGCCGATCGTTAAAAAATATATTTAAAAATCGTGCGCATGAAACAAATATTTCGCAACATTTCGAAATTTCGAATTTCACACACAAAGCACACCTCTGGTAATGTGAGGATCGCGCACGTTTTTAATGGGATTTACCGTTACTTCATTTTTTTCTCATTCGCTTGGTATGGCGACGATAAGGGTCAACACAGTGACGATCACCATTGCTTGTAGCGTTTATGCACGCCGGAACATTCGCCACTTCCTCTTTCCATCAGACGTTTTCCAAAACTGATTCTTATACTGCTCCGGCTCTGCTAAGCCTGTTATCGTTTCCTCTCCGACGTCAACCCCTCTGTTGTGCGCTGTCATCAAAGCCGGCGCCTTTATCTCCCTCGGAACCGCCACCAAGCCACCGAATATTGAGCTATTTACGAATGGGGAGTACGGATACCAGTACGGAGTACGGATGGGGTGGGAGGGAAGACATGCGGGAGACAAACACCTCGGCTTTTATTTGCCTTTAACATAATCATCAGCAGTCCACAGAGACGCAATGTTTTTTCTTAAGCAAAACATTATAAACCTGCCTAACACTTGATCGCTGACATAAGGTGATCCTCATGTTTGTTATAGGTGCCTACCTACCGCGCCAGATTCAATCTGTAAGTAATAGAGCCTGGTTTAATAAGGTCGGGTTGCGTTGTTTCCATGTTTGATGCTATTTAATACATATCAGTTGTTACGAAGTACAATTTACCAGTGCTTTCCGCGATAACTAATTTTCGGACCTGCGATAACGATAAAACGATAAGAAAGGTTTGCGATAACGATAAACGATAAACGATAAAAAATTTTCACAAAATTAACAGCGATAGCGATAAAACGATAACGATAATTGTTTTTTTTAACAGCGATAACGAAACGATAAACGATAAAACGATAACGATAATTGTTTTTTAACAGCGATAACAAAAGCGATAAGAAATAAAGCTTAAATAAGTGTACTTAAAGTTTATTTGCAGTATATACTGTATCATACAAGTCAAAAAAGGACAAAAAACACATTTTAGTCAAGCTCAGCATCTGTCTCATGCTCTGTGTCAGTGTTGGCCTCCCTCTTCTCCCTCTTCAAGATAGCCTCCAGGAGGGCCATGTTGCCCTTGGTGAAGACCAGCTGCTGAAACTTGTCGCTGGTCATGCTGGCGCGCTTGGGCCTCAGGACATCCCCGGCCGTGCTGAACATGCGCTCCACAGCGGCAGAGCTGGGCAGGGGGTGTTGTACTTGATGAACAGTGCGATCCACTTGTCCCTGTGCAGGCTGGGGAAGTGCTCTGGCTTCACCTCAGCTTCCTTGCTCCTGGCCCAGGTCTGCAGCTCCTTCCTGATGAGCTCCTCCATGTTGGGGCTGCCCTCCATGACCATGGGGGCGTCCTGGAAGGCAAAGGGGTCGTCAGTGTCGTCCTCTACCTCCGCTGCTGTGCCCTGGCTGGAGGGGAGGGCATCAGGAGTGATGGTGTTGATGAGCTCCCTGACCAGCTTCTCCTTGGTGGACTCCTCAAGGTCTGGGGCCACATGCTTGAGCCTGATGGGGCCATGGTTGGGGTGGGTCAGGGTGGCCATCAGGAGGTCCTCCTCCTTGAACAGGTGCTGGAACCTTTTGTTGAAGCCATGGATGGACCCCGGCTGGTCCAGGAAGGCGTCCACCAAGGGGAGGGCATACCTCAGGGTGGCCTCAGCCTTCAGCCTCTGCAGCTCCAACTTGAGCAGCATGAGGTAGGGCAGGAGGATGCCCATGTAGGCATTGGCCTCAGCCTGGACCCGGTCCAAGCAGATGGAGACCGGCCTCATGACCTGGCAGTACTCCTCCAAGACCTCCTTGTCCTCCTCCTGGAAGGTGGCGGCGCCTCCCTGCTCCCTGACTCAGTCTTGAGGACGTCGTTGATGGCCTCCATGGTGTCTGTGTCCTTGAGGGCGGTCTCCAGGAGGCACTTGGTTGCGTCGTAGAAGCTGTTCCACCTACACAGAGTTAAAACAGTGTTTTAGGTACAGCTCTTATTTAAATTTAGTAACTAATAAGTAATAACTATTACAAGTTCAAATAAAACTTTTGCATCATTTCTATTTAAATATATGTCAACTATTAAATTTGCAAACTTAAATAGATGTAAATTCCAACTGTAATAGATGTAAATTCAAACTCTATCTAGTTGATTTTTTTAAATGTGCGATTTTTTTAAATGTGCGATTTTTTACCTGGTTGGGCAAGGAGTCTTCAGCTTTCTCCCCAGCACTTCCTTGATCCTGTTGGCCACCACAGAGGACCTGTTGTGGAGGTTCCACAGGGCCTGGGCCTTGGCAGCTGCCTTGGTGAATGGCTGCCTTCCCTGCCTGCCTGTGGCACTGCCATGGTTCCAGCCAACCACCTTGGACACATCAGATGTCGCCAGCAGGTTCAAGGTGTGGGCGGCGCACCTCCTCTGGATGGGCAGCTGGGGCAGGTCCTCTACCTCCTCCTCCTCAGTCAGGAGTGCATAGACATCGACTATGTCCACGCCGCCGCCATCAGGATCCTGATGCTCTGGTGCCAGGAAAGGAGGGTCAGCTGGGTTGCCGCCATAGTAGTTGAATGCGGCGCAGTAGTTGGTGCCATTGTCGGTAGTTGTGGCGGCGATCTTCCTGGTGATGCCAAACTCGCTGTTGATCTTGTACAGCTCTGTGGCCAGGAGCTCCTTGGTCTGCTTGCCCTTCAGCTCCTTGCAGGCAAGTGTGCCATGCTTTCTGGACAGAGTCTTGGCATCTATCCAGTGCACAGTGCACCCCAGGAAAGCGCGGTGGTGTGCGCTCCAGCTGTCGGCTGTGGTCGCCACATAGCTCACCTCCTTCAGGACGAAGATGAGCTCCTTCTTGATGTTCTTGGCCTGGTTCTCCACAGTGTTGGTGATGGCAGTGTGGGAGGGCAGCTGGAACTCTGGCCTGAAGATGTCCATCAACTGGCGGGTGGCTGGGTGGGAAGAGATGCTGGGTGCTAGGCAGAGGCTGGTCAACCACTTGACCCAAGCCTGTCGGCCCCTCTCCTGGGTGAACTTCTTGGACATCTCCTGGGCCTGCTTGAAGGTCAGCTGGTGCTTGGTGTCCTTGGTGCCAACCTTCTGGCCCTTCTTGCTGGTGGCCGCCTTGATCTCATCATACTCCTGCAGGACCTTTGGACCATGACCCCTGCCCTTGAGGTGGACTCTGAGGTTGCCCCTGCTCTCTGAGGTGAACTTGACATAGGTCTTCTTGACCCCACCAGTTGAGCAGATGTTGCAGATGGCCAGGCAGGAGAAGATGGTCTTCCCAGGATGACCCAGCTTGGGCCTTGGATCCTCAATTTTGTGGAGCTTGAAGAACTTCTGGTAGGGCCTCAGGGACATGTTGACCTCATCAAAGTCTGCCTGCTTGCAGCCCCTGCCCAGGTGCTTGCCAATCTCCTGACTCCCCTGGCTCTCCTGGCTCTCCTCCCTCTCCCTGTCACTGCTGGCGCTGGAGGGGCGGGGCTCCTCCCTGAGGCCCTGGCTGCTGGAGGGGCGGGAGGTGGGCGGGGACATGATGAAATCGTCGCTGGTCTCGCTCCCGATGGACATGGCTGACTCCCCAGACTGGCGGCGCTCCCTCTGGTCCTGGGAAGCGAAGTACTCGTCCATGCGTGATTTTCTGCCGCTCATGGTGAATGACTGACCACGGTGGTTAGAGTAATACGGTGGGCTATTCTCGTTTTTCTGGCCGAATGTTACGTCAGCTGACTATCCACGTGACATTATGCCGCTCGGTACCTCCACTGTGAAAATACGCCAATTGGCAAAAGACGTAATGCGTTGTAGGCGCGCCGTAATTATGACAAGTTTAGCTTTGTAATTCTTAATCCTATTAATATCGGTATCAGGCTTGTTTGTAATTTGTGTAATGTAGTTTGAAATCTCCATAATTTAAATATTTTATGATAATTAGATCAGTGACGCAACGAGCACGTTCTTATTTCGGGAGTAGCCAAAGACGGAAACCTGAGCCAAGTTGGCGTAGTTTTTTGATGCTGAGTTTGACTTTCTGGAGCAAGTTCATTTTTGAGAGGAGAATAAGGGATGAAGAGTATAATTTAACCCTCTCCAGACGTAGAAATTGGAAATGTTTCCTCATTTTTGTCAAATTTTCACCATTTCAGTGGAGCTATTATATGGCCCCTTGGCCTATCTGTGTGCGCAAATTTATGTTTATCTAGGTCCAGTGTTGGAGTATTGTATTACATTTTTATGCAATTACACAAATTTCATTGCAGACAACACTCCTGGTTTATTCTGGCTTGTGCGGGTAATGTGTTTGAGTCCTGAGCCTGCTGTAAATGGCGGTAACGAGAAAAACGAGTAAATAATTGCAGTTCGATACAGTTTCACTTTGTGACGTTCTGCCTTCAATGATGGACATCAGATTATCCGGCAAGAAGTAGATCTAAGCAGATCAGACATGAACGCGTGAATTGATAGGCGCATTGGGGCAGTGGCGGATCCAGACCAAAAAATTGGGGGGAGGGCGGCAATTTTTTTATGTGCGGTGCGCCAAAATTCACATGCGGAGCGCCATAAACGCAGTTAATTAAGGAATTTTATTAATTCACCCAAGTAATTTGGGGGGGCCGGGCCCCCCTGTATCCGCGCCTGCATTGGGGTTAAAGTGTTATGACTACATTGCTTTACTAGGGGGGGGGGGAGGGAGGGACAGTTCGCCACTGAAACCCATCATAGGGCACTTTAAACACATATTTGTATGCACAGTCGCATGATCCCTCGGGGGAGCATTGTCCCGGTCCCACTGCCCCCAGGCCCCTTCCGCCGCCAGTGTGCAACCCTCGCACGGCTGGGGGGGGGTAGGTACCTACACCCCCTAAGGTTTTTTCTTAAAAAAACGCGCAAAAACGGCGGCGCGCAGCGCCGCCGTTTTTTGCATACCTGAAGCTGCATCTTTTGCACAACTTTTGGTGAAAAAAATTGGTTGGGTCATGTCAGGTCACGGAGCTATGACGTCATCAGTGGCACCATGTCACGCCAGATTTGGTCCAAATCAGACTTGACCTCTACTTAAGCGCCGTGACCTCGTGACCTTTTGACCTCGTTTGACCTCAGTCACACTTCGGTGACCTGACTTGACATGACATGACCTTCGGTGACCTCGCGTGACCTTGGATGACCTCTGGAGGCTAGGATGTCACCTTTGGCACTTGGTGACCTGATATGGGGTCACCGACCTTCCTAGGGTCATTTTTGACGCTGAATTCGAATTCAGCACCCAAAAGTATCCCCTAGACCTCAAAATGGGGTAATCGGCCCCCTTTTGAAAATCGACTTCGTGACCTCTGACCTTTGACCCTGTATATCTCGTGACCCAGCAGAGATACGATGATACAATTGGTACCAACCGATAGCTAACATTCCAAGGAACGTTTTCAGTGCTCAATTGTTGCGCTCACATGCATATTGTTCGCTTTACTGCCGAATTCGTCCAGAATATACGCGATTTTCAGTGGCACGGAGTCCGCCCCTGACCTATTTTCACGTCCAAAATCAAGGTCCAAAACAGAGTACAAATAGCATTAGTGTTTACAAGAAATGGACGCGTACAGATGCTGGTGTTGCATACCTGGCACCATGCAAACCCCAGCTGCCATGCAGCCCCGTCGCTGAGGGGCACTGATTCCGACTCACCAAGATGACCAAGCGCCGCAAAAGCGCAGTACACTCAGCGGCCGCTTGTACACTCAGCGCCGTGGACGCATTCAGTCCGCCGCTTTGTTGGATGATGGTTCGGTGCTTGAGACATCTGGCCCAGCTACAGACCAATTATAGGCTACTTTAACACATTGTCTTCAATAGGTACCTACTTATTGTATATCCCAATATTCGCCAATGTCCAAGACAACGCTTAGCACAGTGGAAGTACATATATTCTGTCACTCCGTAAGTACCGACATACCGGCAGAAGTAATTATATTTTCGACGCAACCACTTTCGATAAACCCTCGTACGTCATGCGTAACGTCGTCTGTTTTGCGGCGCGAGGAATATGCTTTTGACAAACCCTCGTATGTCCATCGTCCCTACCAGTTCTTAAAGGTTTTATGTAAATAAGCCTCAATCAATAACTACAAAATCTTATTTCAAATTCTTTATACTGAGTAAACAATTTTATTTTCAAACGATAATGAAATAATAAAATTATCTCAATTATGATTAACTTTGAAGATAGGCTAATATTAACTTGAAGATATGCATAGTTGCCAGATATGCGGGAGTGTAGAACAATGCCAGTTCTTAAAGGTTTTTTGAAAATAAGCCTCAATCAATAACTACATGTTATTTCAAGTTCTTTACACTGAGTACAGAATGCTATTTTCAAATGATAATGAAATAATCCAATTATCTCAATGACGATTAACTTTGAAAATAGGCTTATTTTAACCTGAAGATTTGGATAGTTGCCAGATATGCGGGAGTGGACCCCCCTGTGACTGACCTCTGCCCGGCCCGCCGCGCAAATTTATACCACCCGTCGGCCGTCTGACAGATCTGTACACTTAGCAGATGGCAACAGGTTGCGCACACACACTGTCGCGCGGCATACACTGTCGATCGTCTTCCATTTTTCCATCATCCCGTTTTACATTTTATCGTTTATCGTTCATAATTTTTGGAACTTGCGATAAGTGGATGAGCGATAATTTTGAAAATTTAGCGATAAACGATAACGATAACCGATTTACTTAACAGCGATAATTATCGTTTATCGTTTATCGCTCATCCTATCGCATGCGGAAACCACTGCAGATTGTTTGGTGCACTGTACCACCCCCAGATTTGTCTCTCTAACGGACATCAATGCTCCTATCGCCGAGGAGAAACATGGGCATTACATTATTGAAAAACATTATTGTGAACATTATTGTCGAGAAACATTATTGTGAACATTGAAGGTTTTGCTTCTCAAAAACGATAAAGCTTTTCAGAATTAGCTGTGTCCCTTTTGACTCATGATTTGGGTGTTTATGGAGAACAGCTCGGTGATGTAAACAAACTTAAGCTAAAGATGGCCATGATCTTTATCCAAGATGATCATAGCTGGGGTGATAGTAGTCAGGATATATTGGAAAAGAAGTTGAACATTTTTTTATCACACAAATGCACGTTTATTTGAGCTAATCGCTGGTGTGGTGTGTCTCAAGCCTTCCACAATGCATTTCGACTTTACAATATATTTTGCGTGCCGCAGGCTCAATGCTGATTACCCGCGCGTGTCGGGCATTTTACCAGGTTATCCAGTGCGAAGGGGTGGGATACTGTGACTTTGCGTGCCGCAGGCTCAATGCTGATTACCCGCGCGTGTCGGGCATTTTACCAGGTTATCCAGTGCGAAGGGGTGGGATATTGTGACATCCGCAGCGGTTCTAAACTATGAGTGCTAGTGATATGGAAACGGAAAATTTGCGTCATGTACGTGACGAGGTTTGGAGATTCACACTGTCAGCAATCAAAATAATTGTGTTTAATCGTTCCCGGTATGAACAATAACCGATTTGTGCTTGAAGTACTGAACACGGTATTTCCCAGTATCTTTGGATGCTAAAAAGTGCAATATGTTGCCTGTCGACCCGTAGGCGAAAGATCACGTAATATAAGTGTGGACCTCGTTAGGCAAAACCCCGAAGTTGTGCCCTAAAATACAATTGTATGGTGCTAAGGTTTAGAAATGAACGTCAAATTCAGCTTCCGTACTCGTATTACCTCCAGTGTGATTCAGAGATTCACAAAGGTCACCTGAGATCATGTTAGGTCAGTAACTTGGAATAAGCTTGGACTGGCCAATGTTTATCCAAGCATATTAGCGGAGTTATCCATTGCCATATCATATAAATTATTCAGCGCTCTGGCGAGGAACATATCATTTCATCAAAATCACACGATGATCTTTCCTCGATGATTATAAAAAAAACAGTCGAAAGTTACTTAGATCTTGGTGTATATTCGGGTACAACCCTTCATCAAACCACAAAAAATATGCAATTCCAACTAACGGTCGAATTCTGACTGCCATACTTTATTATTTATGTCGATGTCGTGCCTTTCATGGCATAGACTTTGATTCCGAAGACGCCTTCAATGCTACGTACAAGACATACATTTATGCATATTTGCATACATTGGTCACACACGGCGGTGCCTACTGTACAAATATTTATTGAAAGCACTGAAGTTAACTAAAGTGAACTGGTCATTTTTTTCGGAGGGGGGGCTCCTTTCATGACTATCGCATCTATCTGCTTTTCCTTGGTAGACACCTTGCGTTGCTGCAGCAGGACGGAGGAGAAAAAAAACAATCCCGAAGCTACTGTTCATCACAATCGGCACACGCACATCTCGTTCCTGGAACATAACATACTTGACATGCACGTTATACACACACTGTGGATACATGCCTAACGACTAATCGTATAATAATATCGGCTAATAGGATGTGTGTTCGAGTTTAGGTCAGGTTTATGTTCCTTAATGAGTCTCTTAATGAGACTCAGCGGTCTTCCGATCCACATGGTCTTTCGCTTTGAATAGTATCCGAAGGTCCAAAGGAATAGATGTATGGTGATCCTGTGCTTGGGCGTTTCTGAAGTGGTTTCCAAAATGGGTGTCGGCTGTTTGATTTAACATGTCCCGAATGTGTTCGTTGAATCTGAGTCGGACTGAGCGCTTTGTTTCCCCTATGTATGTAGTCCGACACAGCTTGCAAAACATTTTGTATACTACGTTTTCTTGGGTGCAATCTCCGTTGAAACCTGATCTACAGGTGTGGCAACGCTGTCCTCCTGGGCACCTAGGCTTAGTGAAAGCTGAACGAATCAAATAATTAAAATTGCATTCCTACTGCATAGATCAGCCAAATCATTCGCCTGACAGTGACTGCTGAGGTAAACATGTGGTAGGTATTTTTGTGTGGTTTGACGAAGGGTTGTACCCGAATATGCACCAAGATCTAGGTAACTTTCGACTGTTTTTCTAAGCATCGAGGAAAGGTCATCGTGTGATTTTGATGAATTGGCATATCATATTCAAGATTGACTGTTTTAGAACAGCAAGGTAATTTAATTGTCGATAATTCACGATTTGTGCGAATCACGGCCTGACGTGTTCTCTCTGATGACGCCGCAGCTAAGTGGCCGGAAGTTTTACATTTTTATACCACAAGAGCGGCAAAAGGTGGCCCATCAACAACACCAAGCGGCGGTGCGCCAGCGCCAGCCGTTGTTTCGTGGTCATGACAGAATCTCAGGGAGGGGGTCATGAAGCCCATCTGCGCGGACGTCAAGGTGGCCCATCAACAACACCAAGCGGCGGTGCCCAGCGCCAGCCGTTGTTTCGTGGTCATGACAGAATCTCAGGGGAGGGGGTCATGAAGCCCATCTGCGCGGACGTCAAGGTGGCCCATCAACAACACCAAGCGGCGGTGCCCAGCGCCAGCCGTTGTTTCGTGGTCATGACAGAATCTCAGGGGAGGGGGTCATGAAGCCCATCTGCGCGGACGTCAAGGTGGCCCATCAACAACACCAAGCGGCGGTGCCCAGCGCCAGCCGTTGTTTCGTGGTCATGACAGAATCTCAGGGGAGGGGGTCATGAAGCCCATCTGCGCGGACGTCAAGGTGGCCCATCAACAACACCAAGCGGCGGTGCCCAGCGCCAGCCGTTGTTTCGTGGTCATGACAGAATCTCAGGGGAGGGGGTCATGAAGCCCATCTGCGCGGACGTCAAGGTGGCCCATCAACAACACCAAGCGGCGGTGCCCAGCGCCAGCCGTTGTTTCGTGGTCATGACAGAATCTCAGGGGAGGGGGTCATGAAGCCCATCTGCGCGGACGTCAAGCATCGTGTCAAGAACATCAACGTAACAAAATGTGCTCACATGGCCCGTGCAATTAAAATTGTATTCCTACTTCATAAATCAGCCAAATCATTTGCCTGACAGTAACTGCTGAGATAAACATGGCAGGATGTGACTTCCATTGAAACAAAAATGTCAGATCTGCTCATTTGACCTAACTTGTTTGCATCATGTACGCTGTTTACGATGCAATTCTGAAAAGTACTTGATCCCACTGCCTACCAAAATACACTAGTTCACACTATCTAGAAAGCCACTGTGTTCTGGCATAATTTGGTTGCATCTACATTTGGTAGCAGAGCAAACAAAGCAGCGTTGGTGCCGATGGGCCAATAGAGAGCACCGTTCATTTGGGGTACTCCTGCAGAATACCAACAATTGCAATGATAATTGAGGATGCTTACCGAATATGTTCAGCTTAAGCATTTTACCAAATTTTACAGCGTTTTACGACCCGCTCCTCGAGGACGGGTCCAAGTGCACCCACTACAAAATAAGTGGCTTCTACACGATGAGATGGTACCCACAAGATAGGTGTCCCATCGAATGAATTGTCCGGATACAGCAGTACTTTACCAAGTCTAAGTATGCACTGAAATGCTCTGTGGACCAGAAGTTACGCACATCATACCGACGAAAGAGGGAGGGGGGGGGATTTCACAGTTTTCGTGAAATGTTCTCTTGGTCGATAGTTAGGCCTTTTTCGTGTAATTATTCCCAGTCAAAGCCCATAGATGCATACTAAAGCTCAGCAACATTTGGGGAAGCGTATGTTACCCCCCGCACCCCAATAAGTAGTATGAAGTCCTTTCTATTAACCGCATTGAATTGAACGGACATATTTATTGTAGGCAGGGGCGTCGCCACCGGGGGGAGCAGAGGGGCAGTCGCCTCCCCCCTGAAATTTGAGGAGGCCCATATCTGGAAATGCATAGGAAAAATGTGAGCAAGGAGGCCGACGAGAGAGAAGATCATGCTCTCAAGGAGGCCCCAAGACTGGCAAGAGGCCCCCGGGAAATCTAATCAGGTCCTTATAAGATACGTAGGACAGATATTGGGAGAAGGCCCCCAAGATGAAAAGGATGCCACCGAGACGGGCAAGAAGCCACCCAGGTTAGACAAGAAGGCTTCCGATGGGTGGCAGGATATTCTTAATTTGGAAAACGAGGCCCCCAAGATGGAAGAGGAGGCCCCTACAATATAAAATAAGGAATGATAGGAGATATTTATCCAGACGCAAGAGGGAGCCCCAATATGGGTAAGAAGGTCTCCGCAGGAATGAGAGAAGGCCACTGAGACCAGCCAGATGAGGCCCATATTTTGGAAGAGGAGGACCCTAGGAGAGAAGATTTGGGACTATGACGCAAAAGCGCCCTGATAAGATGATAATGAGGCTCCAAACACAGGCGATGAGGCCTCCAAGACGTGAGAGGTGGCCCCTAATTTGGAAAAGGAGTCACCTATGAGAGGATAGGAGGCCCCAGAAATCAAGAGAGTGTCAACAATTGGCACGGAGGCCCCAGGATTGCAAAAGAGGCCCCAGAATTGCAAAGTAGGCCCCCATGATTGCAACGGGGGCCCCCAGGATTGCAAATGAGGCCCCATGATTGCAAAGGAGGCCCCATAATTGCAAAGGAGGCCCCTAGGATTGCAAAGGAGGCCCCCATAATTGCATAGGAGGCCCCTAGGATTGCAAAGGAGGCCCCTAGGATTGCAAAGTAGGCCCCCAGGATTGCAAAGGAGGCCCCAGGATTGCAAAGGAGGCCCCAGGATTGTAAAGGAGGCCCCCAGGATTGCAAAGTAGGCCCACAGGATTGCAAAGGAGGCCCCCAGGATTACAACGGAGGCCCCCATGATTGCAAAGGAGGCCCCAATACGGGAAGGGAGGCCCCAGAAAATGAGAGGAGGCCCTAAGACGGAAGAGAAAGCCAGTGGATATGAGATGGGGTTTCAGAGACGCAAAAGCAGGCCCAACAATGGGCAAGGTTCCACCAAGAAAAGGATGATCCAGAAACGTGGCAGGAGGCACCTAATTCGGAAGAGGACGACACAATATTGGAAATGAGACCCCATGATGAACAAAGAGGTCCCTAAAACAGCAGAGAAAGACCATTAGACAAGAGGGATGGCTCCCAGGCGAGAAAGAAGGCTCCAAGACGGGTAAGAGGGTCTCCAGGAGATGACAAAGCAACTGGGATAGGAAAGGGTGTTCGTAATTTGGAAGATGAGGCACCTGGGAGAAAAGAGGAGTCCACCAGGGAATAAGGGGCCACCCTTAAAAAGGGGCAAAGATCGAATCAAAACACAGAGCAGAAGGCCACCAAGACGTGAGAGGAGGCCACTAATTTGAAAAAGAATGCCTCTAGAATAGAAAAGGAGGCCCCTGCCGGACTCGTGAGGAGTCCCTCAAAACGGAGTAGGCTGTCTCCAGGGCCGAATGAGGCCCTGAAGACTGGAAGGAGGTCCCAGGAATTGAGAGGAAGCCATTAAGATGGAAGTTGGCAGCATGTATGGAAGATGGTGAGGTTTCCAAAATTGAAGATCCCCTCAAGACGAGTAAGGCTTTGCCAGGGCAAAGGAGGTCCACGAGGCGTGACAGGAGGCCCCTAATTTGGCAGGTAATGCCCCTGGAACACGGGAGGAAGCCCCATGCTATGCTAAAGAGGCCCCAGGATGTTGGAGGAAGCCCTCCAAGACGGGATAGGAGGGCCATTGAATATGAAAGAGGGTAGGACACACGAGGAGACATCCAAAACCGGTAAAGAGGATCCAAGAAATGAGACGAGACCCTTAAGACGCGAGAGGAGGCCTATAATTTGCAAGAAAAAAACCTAAGAAATGGTAGGAGTCGTGCCGGGGTACTTGAAAATCACGGTATGACCCAAAAAGATCCGGCCGGGGCCCCTGAGAATCACGCTGAGCCTTGGGTACCAAAAATTCACGCCCGGACCATGCAAATCACGCTAGGGGCACGACAGGTGGTACCGTTCCCCAACAGTCTCATTGGGACACAAATGAAGCAACGAAAAACAATCCGGGGCAACGAAAAACAATCCGGACATGGATAATCACTGGGACCAACAATGGCGACAAAAGCCTCCAAAACGTACTGGACCCCAAAAAGTGTCGAGGTCGCTAAAACTAGCGCTAGGGATCCAAGCAAATGACGTCGGGATACAACAGATTATCTTTGACAAAAAGTCGCGTCGCAGCCCTTCAAAATCACACTGGGGGCCCAAAAGATCGCGTCGGGCACCCAAAAGTTGCAGCTTCCCCAACAAATCAATTATCAACCAGAATGTGACTCTGCGGCCTCAAAAATCGGGTCAAAGTCCTAAAAAAACCCGTTGGGCACCGAAAAAACATCGTGCCGTGGCCCCAAAAAGTTGGGATGGGGCCACTACAATTCGCGTCGGTCCACCAGAATTTGCGCAGGGGGCTCCAAATAAATACGGCAGGCCCCAGAAAACTCGCTCCGAGGCCCCAAAATCTGCAACAGGAACCGCTCAGATCGCGTTGGGGCCACAGCTAAGCACAACGCGCCCCGCAAACTCGAACCGGTCCCCCCAAATATCGCGCTCGGGACCCACAATTCCCATCGGTAGTCGCAAAAATTTGGTCTGGGCATAAAAAAATTAACGTCGGGGCTCCCAATAAATGGCGTCTAGGGCCCACATAAGCACAGTGTGACCCCAAAAATCGCATCGGTATCCGAAAAAAATGAAGCCGAAGCCCTCCAAAATACGGAGGGATTCGAAAAAAATAAACGTCCGGGTCCGGAAAATGGCTCTGGAGCACCGAACATATCATCAGATGCCTTCACAAATCGCGTACGGCCACGAAAAACATATAGGAGCTCGAAAAAAATCGAGTTGAGATACAAAAACATTGCGCCAGGGGCTCGAAAAAATCAGGCCGGGATGGGATTAGGACTTTTTAAAAAATCAGAAGAGATCCACAAAAATCGCGTTGAGCTCAGAAAACTGGCGTTGGGTCGTCGGAACCACGCGCCTGGGCGCGATAAGTCGCACTGGGACCCATACAAATTGCACCGAAACCCCAAAATCGTACTGGGGCCCCACAAATGTGCGTCAGAAGCCCCAAATGAACACAGCGGAACCATAAGAGCACAACGGGGCGGAAAATGCAACTGGCCCTCCAAAGCGCAGAGTGTCGCAAAAATCGACAGGGCATTAAAACATGCGTTGCAGCCCTAAATAAACATGCCGGGAGCTCTAAAGGAAATACATCGGCAGTTCTCAAGGCATGCAGGGGCCATGCGACCGCACAAGGGCCTGAAAAGGGGGCTGGGGACGCAAAAAGCAACATGGTCCCAAAATGAACAAAAAGACCGGGCACTAACTAAACACATCGGGATCTTTGAAAACTTCCAAAAAAATCTTCGGTGCAAAAAAAGCAACAAAACCCTAAAACGAGCAGGGGTTTCGAAAATGTATTGGACACCTAACAAAAATGGATTGGAGCCCTAAGACATCCGTAGAGGAAGAAAGACGAAAGGGGTCCAAAAAAGAACACTGAGACAGTGCCTCGGTTCGGTAGCCAATCTGGGAGCATATTTAATCAAAGATATGAGGTGCATCAAAGCTCAGCGGGTATCCGCATTTCTTAACCACCATAAAATGTGGGAAGTAGGGAACTCAAGATCGAATTTATTTAATCGAATTTTCGCAGCGAACGCTCATACGAAACATTCCGTCACGTCAAATATGGTGCAAGTCTATCATGTGGCAGCAATTAGCAAAACGTAGGAGGCCTAGCAGAAACTGTAGCATCGCACGGACTGTGGCGAATGCACCGAATGCGCAAGATGGGTGTGCACGTGCACGAACGTTGGCGTAGTGGCGACCGGGCGCTATGAACTGGAATGTCTGAAATTGGGAAATGTTACATTTTTAAAGTGATTTGTATAGGTCTAATTTCAGCAGTGTGAGGTGATCAAGGGATACCAAATGAAAACCTTGGAACAGGGTGGGGGAGTTAGGGTTGAAATCCGACAAATCAGAAACGATAGTGGTAGATTAGGCCCCTCCACAGGGCAATTCAGTTGGTCACTAATTATTTTTATTTAAAAGGTCCCCTTTGACAAAATAGCGGTCGAAATCTGAGGTCTTTTTTAATGGGGTAGGTGGACCCCCCTCCAAATACGTTTGCCCCTCCCCTTATTGCAAATATAGGTACGCCACTGGTCCCCCAATAATTTTCAGAATCGTGCGCACATGGGGCAATGGCACCATTGAGGGGCAAATTCCCCCTCACAAGTATACAAAACAACATCGATGCCCATATAAAATGGGAGGAATGATGTTTTTAAATGCATTTTCTTCCCACAAACTTGTCTTCTACAGCCTGCATGATTGGAGCTTCCCAGCTTCAATACCTTCTCAACGACGTCATTTACAAAACGGTACAGCACAGCAAAAACCATGGGCGTGATTGCGTGGAATTTGAAGGTTTTGCGTTATTTATGCATTGCCATTGATTTATTGTTGCATTGTCATTTATGCATTGTTGTTCAATGCTTGTTCTTGCCGTGAATTTATTCGATGGGGATTTGTTATTTTAGCTGGTGTGCCATGTGCCTTGCAGCCAGCACCAAATGTTATTACAAAAAACAATAAATATCTAAGATGACGATCAGAACACCAATTCAATCCATTTCTCGTTGCCACCTTCGCGAAATTGTCGTCCTAGGACTGAAAAATGATCGTTTATGCTTGCTTATGACATCAAGCTGGTGGGAATGACTAACAGTAGTGATGAATCTAGATATATTCAGTTAGACTTGGTGGACATAGAAGTGGGTTGATCCATGGGAGTTATCTTTAAGATATGCTTAGCATCAGCCCCGCCAGCTCGCTGCAATCTAGAGGCAAGCGGGAAGATTCTTCAGGTCGGGAAAGCATTCAGACATTGGTTTGTTTTGACACTTAGGTATTTATCCACATATTACTTATTTATGCCCTGGTATGGCTCAGTTTTCAGCGAACAAAAAATCGCTATTGCGTTTTCCGTAAATGATGCACCATGCCAATAACAAACAAGACATAAATATGAAATCATGTTTCCCATTCTGGAACCATAGTAAGAACCTAAATAACAATAGGAGGCCCTAACACAGTGGAGGCCCTTTCGGGGGAGCAGGAGGCCCCCTTTCAACATTGCCCCCTGGAAGAATTTCGTGGCGACGCCACTGATTGTAGGCTATCAGTATTACCATCAACGTCAAGATGAATGGTTTTTAAGTGGTTTACAGAAATTGTATTATCACACCGCCACCAGCTATTCACTGAATTTTTTTTCTTCCCATATATCCAACACAGAGGTATCTATTTTAACACAGCAAGCTTTTTGAGTGATTGCAATCACACAAGCCCATTCAATGTGATGCAATTCTGATGAGAAGACTTCCTATTTTACAATGGAGTTCGCATCACCTGCTTTTTTGGTACAAACATCACATAGAATGCACCATCACCCAGCTTTGCATTTCCTTTCAAGGCATCAAAAGCTAGCAATGTCATGCTTGCAATTAAATCATCGTGTGATTTCAGAATGCACATTTATATTGTATAATCTTCTCACAACCTTTTGCAGCAGCTAGAACCAATCACCTTGCTCAGAATGTGTGAAGTGTTCAAAATGGAAAATGATTAGAATGCATTCTATCAGTCACTTTTCTACACCATGGGCAACGACAATGTGCATGCTCAGTAAATTGGGTGGAGAAGTTAAAATATGATTGGTGAGGTGTAGTGCATGGACACAATGAGTGCTACAAATTTTGTTGATGGGCCCACCCCATAGGATCTCATGATAAGAGAACCAGGAGTTGGTTGGTTCAAGGCAAAGATGGTAGGTCCAGGCTCCACGAAAATCATAGGAAGATCAACCCCTGCTCACCACTTCACCTGCAGGTGCAAACATTAATTAGATTAACATGCATTTGAAATACTATCAGTATCATTGAGGTAAAAAGCAATCGCTTTGATAAGACTTATGTAAATAGTATTTTCACACTGGCCTACATTTCTTCCTTAAAATTGATGTGAATGACAGCAAAATATCTGCAACCTTGCACATGCCAAGATTGTAGAAACTTTTAATGATGTAACCCAAACATCCAATGGTTCCAGTCATGTTAAGCACAGCAGTTATTAATTGACAAGCTTGTCAGGTTAGGATCAGTTAGGTTAGGCTAGGTTAGATTAGATTAGATTACATAGATTAGGTTAGGTTAGGTTAAGTTGGGTTATGCTAGGTTAGGTTGGGCTAGGTCATAGGTTAGGTTGAACCTACCCCATCACTTTTACCCTTAACCATTAGCCATTAAGAAACTCCACTGGTACTTACTAAAACTCACTGGTGCAACTAACCGTACCTGTCCTAACCAATCCTGACCATTTTCTTTGCGTTAGGGAAAAATTGTAAAACGTGTCTTGTCTTGAATACCTTAAAGCATAATAATACCAAATATCGTACTGTGAAGGCAGTACATACAAATGGATTGGGGGAGGGGTACACTCCGTATGGTTCCATGTTAAAAGTTAAATCATTTGGGGAGGGGCAAAGCCAACATTGAGGGGACACTTACGATCTCAAAAGTATATAAAACAACACCCCTGCTTACCATTGTATTTCGCAATGGCAGTCCCTCCCTCCTCACTCTGAAGCTGAATCAAAGATGGCGGGCTGGAAAGTTCATCACGCTATTTTCGAAACGAGTTAAAAGCGAATGTGTGGTTTGTAGCTTGTGAATGAATAACTCGGTGGTTACTTAACATGCGTCCGGGATGTGAGATCTTAGAAGCTGAACTGATCACTCAAGTAAGAAGCTTGTTCTGCACTGGTACATTAATCCTTGCAAGGAGCACCCTAGTCATTTGGCATGTAACCTTACCAGCACAATGTTGGTGCTGGTTAACCCACCTGGCAGGAATGTGTTCTTTAGGTGAATGTATGCCTTCGTCATTTACGCGGCATGGCTTCAGATATAATTAATTAACTATGCCAGTGTACAGGCCGTGTAATGCTCTTTCACAACACGTCTGTCATCATTAAACCAACATTTGCATTGCAAAGTAACTTGATCGATGCTATACCGCTAGTGTGTGCATGGTTTATTAAGCCATGGGTGGTGTATTTGGTTTATAGTATCGTATATGCATCGTAAACAGCGTAATTATCTTCTATGCAAAATCACAAAATGTGGGTACTTTTGACGTACATGTGTGTGCATGAAAGGCTGCCGCATAGATCAGCGTCACCTGTTGTTGATTGCTGGGAAGCAAGTTGGACGGGTGTTGGTACGGTCCATGTGGTTCTACTTGCTCCTCCAGTCATTGGTCTTCGCCCGAGAACCTGGTCATTGCAAGATTAAGAATTCCGGCAAGCAAGATTCGATGTATTGTGCATGTAGGTAGCGTGGGATTGAATGCTTTTTTTTGTATCGCACCCACTTATGTAAATGACCACAATCCACTGACAAACAAAGACTAAAACGGGCAGCGTGGCCCATTGGCAATGGGCCAAAAGGCCAATTGGTAGCATCGCAATGCATAACCTCTTTTGTGACATGCAATGGACTGTGTGATAAGACCAGTATATTTAGTTTGACCGGAATGAAAAATCGTTCTCCCAAGTTCCAGGTAACAAAGTGTAGGGAAACCATGTGAAAGCCACCACATTCATCGCTGCGGATCTCGGCCCCATCAAATGTATCTGCGCATGTATCGATGATGGCTTGTACATTACTCGTGGTTAACTGTCTGACGCTGACCTGATGACGTCATACGGCATCACGATGTATATCGTGTTGAAGCGGTGTATCACGTAATACAGTGGCCGTCACGTGTCCAGAAAATATCGCACAACTCGGCCTGCAGCGTGAGCGTCTAGTAAGTGGGTTGCCCGACGTGCGGACAGATTGTGAGACGCGTGGGGTGCAACATGCGTAGTCTATGTATGCACATACGCGCTGCAGGCCTCCCTTGTGACGCCATCGTGGACATGGATATCTGGCGCGTGATAATCGCCACCCATCTGTTGACATACCGCGGACAATTCCGTTGTAAACCGGGCAAACACAATTACCGAGCGCAGCTTGCTTGCATAACATCCGACAGATTAAACGAAAACAGGCAGGTGTGTGAATTGCCAACAGCACTGTGAGCGTGGCGCCGTCAGGTCTCCTTGTTCTTATGCTGACCTGAAGCGTGATTCAAGCATGCATATGTCCAGCTATCTTCCGAACGAAGAGAAAATAGAACTGATGCCTACAAAAAATGGATGTCAGTAAGCTGCTACCAGACTGACTGCGAGGGTAAAAGGCAAAACAGCAGGTTGTCAGGTCTTCCGAAGCAGTAGGCTTGGCAGACATCTTGCAGGATAGTCGATAACCGTGCTCACCAGATCGCCGACACGACCCCAGTGGGCGATGCAGAGGTGACAAATGGCCAACCTTTAACCACGACATGGTGCATGATAAGAGTGATGAGAATGACTCCTTGGCGGAACTTCGGAATCGGACGATAAGGTATTCTTTTCTATAGAGCCTACTGAGTATGACATATATATATATTTATATATATATATATTTATAAACATATATATATATATATATATATATATATATATATATATATATATATATATATAAACATATATATATATATATATATATATATATATATATATATATATATATATATGTATATATATACAATACAGTCCTAGCCACCGTCTGCCATACACACCATCCAAAAACACGTAGCTCAGTGGCCACTTCGCCTAATATTTCAGGGTCGAATGAGTCGAGAGATAACAGATATTTGATACTATCTGGCTTTGCAGGCAGCCGTTCGCCATGACATCTTGGCGATTACCAAATGTGTCTGTTGCAAGCTCGGTGCTGTCCAGACTCCTAGGTTCTGGCAGTACTTCGGAGTGTTCCTCCAGAAATAGACTATGGCAATGGCAAAAGGCGTCGTCGGTGTGAAATGTGGTGTGGTCGTCAAACAGCGGTATTTTATGATAATTTGGATGGATATAGCGACCATAGAAATGGCGCTAGATATACAGAGGAAACGGACCTCCATTCCCTGGATTTACTCCCGGCTATCGTCCCACATATTGCATCATTGCCGTGTTACTGTATCACTGCAAGACATTGGAATTGCATGACAAATATTCCCGAAAACCGTGTTCGATATTTCACAAATGGAAATCGAACCAAAGGTCACGCTTTGTGTCCTCTTGAAGAACGCAGCTGTCTTATTTTATCTTGCTCCCATTATTTTCAGATACATCCCCTTGCTGGAGAATGAGGTCCATGATCTCGTCATATGAGCTGGTATCACCATTATCTGAAGAATCAATACTTCAACATTCCTTCACACCCTTTCCACGACGTAAATTTCACAAAACCTCACCCACTTCAATGTCGTGCGTTCGTGCCATAGGAACCCTGGCCAGCTGAGAAGCCAATTTCTCTGTACCCGATGAGAAAGTTTATCAGATATATTTGTCATAAAAGGAGTAGCGCCATTTTTTTTCCGGAGCGGCAGACGAAGAATAAGCCATCGCCATATGCAGGAGCAGCAGGATCCGTTCACAATCAGCTGACTGACTGGGGTAATTCGATCACCATCAGCTGACTGGCTGGGGCCATCCGGTGACCATCAACTGACTGACTGGGGCCATCCGGTGACCATCAACTGACTGGCTGGGGCCATCCGGTGACCATAAACAAACTGGCTGGGGCCATCCGGTGACCATCAACTGACTGGCTGGGGCCATCCGGTGACTATCAGCTGACTGACTGGGGCCATCCGGTGACCATCAACTGACTGACTGGGGCCATCCGGTGACCATCAACTGACTGGCTGGGGCCATCCGGTGACCATAAACAAACTGGCTGGGGTCATCCGGTGACCATCAACTGACTGGCTGGGGCCATTCGATGACCATCAGCTGACTGGCTGGGGCCATCCGGTGGCCATCAACTGACTGGCTGGGGCCATCCGGTGACCATTGACTGACTGGCTGGGGCCATTCGGTGACCATCAGCTGACTGGCTGGGGCCATCCGTTGACCATCAACTGACTGGCTGGGGCCATCCGATCACCATCGGGCCAAGCTCATCTGATCCCCATCACTCTGAAGTCATCTGTTTGTCATCACCCTGAGGCCATCTGATTGCCATCAGTCTGAGGTCATCTGATTGCCATCAGTCTGAGATCATTTGATTGCCATCAGTCCGAGTGTCATCGGATAACAATTATGGATCCACTGGACATATGCTCAGGCCAGATATCCTTCCTGCCTGATGCAGGTTTTACCCATTATTGTTATTAGTCCGGCTATTTCAACGAGTCGCCGGGAACACAGGATATTTAATAATGTTCTGATACAACGAGCAAGGATTTACCAGTGTGCATTTGAATGCTTTCATAATCGGTCATCCAATCCAACCCGCATCCTCAACTGACGTAGGTTGTGCTGGCTAAACAGCAGCATTGGAGCTGTTTCAGCGGCTTTGGTTATTTCTTGATTCTCGCTTATGTGATACTGTGCCGGATGACACCGGCTGTGCCTGTGCGATACCGTGCCGCAACGCAATGTTTAAGTATTCGATGCTGAGGCGTCGGTATTGTTCCCGGCAAGACGCTATGCCGCAGAACAAGACCCATGTCGTCTGTTCATGCCGCACGACAACGGTTTGGCTGCAATTAGCATGGACGTAGGAACTAAGATGGCAAAGGAACATGCCCCTTACCAATGCTTGAGCTGGATATCTTATCACTTCACATTGTGGAAGATCAGCGGTTTTCCTGAAGAAAAAAAAACACTGATCAGTTCAAATGAATATTATGGTAAATGTTTGCATATATTTGGGGATAACATAGCTGCGTTACCATCCATCCCCCACCTTTCACCCAAACCACTATTCCACGTTAAATTGCATTGTCACATTTACGTTCGTTCTTCCGCTTAGGTGTAGTTATAGAAGTGAATCGTGTGAGAAGTATTTTCTGCTCTGGGGCGCACGCCGGAGTAGCATACAGACAAACTCAGAGGCCTCATGTTATGGTGTAGAAACAGAATCATCTATCCTCTCCAGAGCAATACATTTTCTCTTTTCCTGACAGAAATGTTACTGTATTTAGCAATCAAGCGTTCAGAACAGACAGATGATGGTGGAGAACTAAGGAGCTTGCGGGAGAGCTGGCCGAGCAGTGGGTAGTTATTTCGCGCTTCCACTTCTCTACTGGGTAGGTGGCTTTCGGCATGATAGGTGACTTGAAAAGCTTGTACATCTCGCTGTCCCCCTCTGCACCGCCATGGTCATGTTCTTCTCGCCCAAAGGATTTTGTTGGAGGTTCGTGTCCATAGCTTCATGGAAGTACGCCTGTAATAAATCGGATTCTGCTGTCTCAGGTGGTTCCAGTTCACAATCATCCCGATATGATCCGTCAGCTGTTTCCCACAGTTCGTTAGCTGTTCTAGGGACAGTACTCTAACACGTTCCCTTTGCATCTCGTCCAACAACAATTGAGCCCTGGATCTCGGGTCGATTGCAGTCACCGTAATGCAGTCTTTCTCATGTAAGATGTTCATGGAATTGCCTTCCGCGCTCAAGGAGTGGGTCCTGATAGCTTTCAGCAGCTCTTCACACATTGTTCGAATACTCCTGTCCTTTAGTCCGATTTTCAACAGAAGCCGATCGCCAGAAGTCGAAAGGTAAGCATGCTTGGTACCACCGCACGACAGGCGCAACACGGCGATCATCTCCTTTGCTAGGCTAACCAATGCTTTCAGTATGTACAGGAAGCTCTCACACAGCCGCCATTTGCCTGTTCTGATGCGCCGAAGACTGCTGCGCTCAGAGAGATGCATCACCAGCGGATGGTTATTGGTCACCAACCGCTTCACGATCAAGTAGGCGCTATTCCAACGTGTTGGGAGGTGCTGAGCTGACAAGAGTGGCCGGGCGCCGTTGTCTCTCCCGCAGTTTCTTCAGCTGTTCGCAGGCTCGCGATAAGTGGTTGAAATGGCTGGTCAGCTGGCGACATTTGGCAGACAGGTCACTGTTACAGCGGCAGACCACTGTTACAGCGGCAGGTCACTGTTACAGCGGCAGGTCACTGTTACAGCGGCAGGTCACTGTTACAGCGGCAGGTCACTGTTACAGCGGCAGGTCACTGTTACAGCGGCAGGTCACTGTTACAGCGGCAGGTCACTGTTACAGCGACAGGTCACTGTTACAGCAACAGGTCACTGTTACAGCGGCAGGTCACTGTTACAGCGGCAGGTCACTGTTACAGCGGCAGGTCACTGTTACAGCGGCAGGTCACTGTTACAGCGACAGGTCACTTACAGCGGCAGGTCACTGTTACAGCGGCAGGTCACTGTTGCAGCGGCAGGTCACTGTTACAGCGACAGGTCACTGTTACAGCGACAGGTCACTGTTACAGCGGCAGGTCACTGTTACAGCGGCAGGTCACTGTTACAGCGGCAGGTCACTGTTACAGCGGCAGGTCACTGTTACAGCGGCAGGTCACTGTTACAGCGGCAGGTCACTGTTACAGCGGCAGGTCACTGTTACAGCGACAGGTCACTGTTACAGCGACAGGTCACTGTTACAGCGGCAGGTCACTGTTACAGCGGCAGGTCACTGTTACAGCGGCAGGTCACTGTTACAGCGGCAGGTCACTGTTACAGCGACAGGTCACTGTTACAGCGGCAGACCACTGTTACAGCGGCAGGTCACTGTTACAGCGGCAGGTCACTGTTACAGCGGCAGGTCACTGTTACAGCGGCAGGTCACTGTTACAGCGACAGGTCACTGTTACAGCGGCAGGTCACTGTTACAGCGGCAGGTCACTGTTACAGCGGCAGGTCACTGTTACAGCGGCAGGTCACTGTTACAGCGACAGGTCACTGTTACAGCGACAGGTCACTGTTACAGCGACAGGTCACTGTTACAGCGGCAGGTCACTGTTACAGCGGCAGGTCACTGTTACAGCGGCAGGTCACTGTTACAGCGACAGGTCACTGTTACAGCGATGCCAGTCACTATTACAGCGCTGCCAGTCTTTGGCGTCGTTGACGGCGGCCGGCTGAACGCCGAGCACTGTGTGCTGTGTTAGCCAGCTGGTACCCGATAATACTAGTCGCTCAATTTCCGACCAGAAGATGACGGTAACTCTTGTCTAGTTGCCACCCATTGCACGTTTTCTTTGGCATATCGGCGATGTTGACGCTAGCGTGAGCTTCTGGGAAGTGCGCTGCTGTCAGAACTGCACTTCTCCGTCGAACCCCCATCGTTATTTAATGACCTGACGGAGACATTTGCTGTGCTTATCCAGATGCTAGATGTAAGTGAGATGTAGCCGCCATCAGGAGGGGCGAGGTCCTCCGCCAACATGACCTGCAACTGTTTGCACGTCTCCGGAGACAAGGCTTCAGCTGCTGCTGGGCAGCATGTAGCGGGGAGGCAGATGCGTCACCAGTCCGACAACACCGTCATCTCCACCGATGTAAACTGGTCGGCTGTCCATGGCCATCATAGTCAGCACATCCTTACGAACATCACTCGAACGGCTATCATTAACGCTCCCAAAATGTTTTGGACTACAGCGATTCTTACTGTGATAACTGACGTTGCATTACTGCAAGCTTTTTCTTCTGTGCATATGCCGTGGATGCGGCGGACGATGCATGCGGTGAGTGGACGGAAGCAATGGCAGACGATGAAGCGGTTGACAACTGATGTACAGATGATTTGGTCTCTCCATACTCAGCGGGGTGGTAACGCTTGGCGTGGTTGTGCAGCGGAGATGGCTAGAACGTCCTGCCCTTCTTACTAACCTTGCGGAAAATGGACACACTGCTGCAGGCAGCTTTTTCATCGACTTCAAGAGGCGTCCTTAAGATCGGAGTATCAGGAAATGCCTGGACTTATTCATAGATATTATCTCTGCTGCAGATGAAAAAGAACTCCCCAAACGCAGCTCAGCTATACGATACGCGGCCGCCATCTACGCAAGCCGAAACGCGCAGCTCGAAAGACTGGATTCGGCAAAGCCCTGGGAGGAATGGCTGTTATTTTCGTCGTTCACAGCACAAGCGTTGAAAACGCTCGTGCCTTCAATATTGCAATGCTCGTTACAACAAGCCACAGCTGCTGCCTGACTTATGTCATCCCCTCAGCAGGACAGGTGCAGTATGGATCGTTAGTGGAGCACTCAGCTCAGGAGGAGGGCTTTGGCTCTTCCCTATTCGAGGTTTTGACGCTATGGTGACAATGCCGAAGCAACGTTTTGTCATAGACCTAGCCACCGCCTGATGACATTGAGATAGGACCTCAAATTACTTTTAGTGGACCTGTGCGGGGGCTGTCGCCCCTCCCCACCGAAGGGAACCACCTCACACAGGCTGTGGAAAGTAACAGCAGATGTCTCTTTCCAGAGCTACGTGCCATTTTACACCTAACACGTGCAATTTATGAACACACTTTGGCCCAATGCATTGCGAGTATTCTTGGTCAATTTATCATCTGGCATATCTGACCGGACCAACCAACATGCCATTTTTCTCTTCTGCAAATTTTATATCCGGTCCGATATTCCGCCGGATATTTTTGCGGCTCTCCGACAACCTGGTATCCGGCCGGATCGCAAAGTATTCGATCCGGTGCTTCCATAGTGTCCACCAGCATAAGTTAATCTGAATGATCCTAGCTGATTTCATATGACTATTATCAGTCTGAGGCCACCTAATCTCCATTAATTCCATTAACTAACTACCTGAGGTCACCTGATCACTTCTCTGGGATTATCAGGTCTGGCACCGGCACCAAGTTTCCGGTAAGCTTCTTGGCGCAGACATAGCGCAAGTTCCGCAGGCTGCGGTGACCGACGAATATAAATGTGACGCGGGAAAGAGTGCTGTGGAGTTATTATCGGCGACCACGCGCTCGGCGAGTTCAATCGCGCTTCGAACGCCAGAAAGGAATAGTTCCGCATGTCGCCATATTCTGGAAGTTTTAACATTTCTTGCCAGCCAGAAACAAACAACATTGACAGACGAAAGGCAGAAGCCTGAGTGGATCTACTCCCGTGTATGTGGTACACATGTTCACCTGAGCGTCCAGGCTCGGTTCGGCCCGACCGTCGCCATTTTGAAACTGTAATAACGCTTTCATCACATCGTTTTGGTTACTCGGTCACATGAGGTCTTTTAACTCGAGGTCTCTCGGGGGGGTGGGGGGGGAGTCCTTTTTACTCTCCTTGGGCATTCCGAGGATATTGGAAAAAATGGCGCGGGACAGCGCGCCGAAATTTTGCACACCTTTTCCAAATTAATTTGTCATGTTGTGTAAAAATGTTGAGGTCACGTCATATACGGTCAACGAGTTACTGAAGGTCAAGCGAGGTCACCTCCAAAAAAGTTATACCAGTCGCCACGCTTTAACGGATAAAGATATTTGAATGAAACTTTCAGTGTTTGCTTATCCATAGGGATGCAACGATACGCATGATAGGAATTTGTGATTTTTTTTCGTTTTTGATGACGTATTAGTTTTGATATTGGCCCATTACCGTTAAAATCGAAGATTCTGGCTAAAGTAAGCATTTTTTAGGAGGGCAAGTGGACTTCAAACAACGTTTTGCGGTGCGCCACCCTTTAGAACAAGTTAAGAAATTTGAAAAGTAAAAAAAATGTGGCCTAAAATGTTGATTTTTGGGTGGGGAAAATGTGACGCCATTGTCAATTTCGCGTTTCTTTTCTGATTCCAAATAATTTTTGTTTTTCAAATCTCCCCCAATCCCCCTCACCCCTCCCCCCAGAGCCAAAAACATGACGTCAGTTTTGATCACATAGGCCCATTAGTGACGTCACTTTTGGAGATTAAATTTTGGGGTGGGTTCGGACCCTACTCGTCCAGCGTTTCCGATGACACGTCTTTCGTTTTCGTGCGCCGCTTATATTGGAGATTAGAGGGGAATAATTAATCGACCTACTCCCCCCCCCCCACCCCTACAGAAACGGGGTTAGGATCTGACCGCAAAGACCGGAAGGGTTAATATATATTTTCAACGTTCTTGATCTTAATATTGCTTGTGAAGTGTTCTTAATCCTGTGATATGATAGTTTGAAGCAATAATGCTGTTGGGAACATTTGCTCTCGCGGGTAACTTTCAGCAGCCTTTCACGCTGTAATGCAGCATGTCAAGTTCTAAATGCATCACTAAGGGCCATATCTGCTCTTTTCAAGTTGAAGTTGACCAATGTCATCACAATATGTATCAGTACTCTCAGGTCTTGTCCAGAATAGGGGCGTTTTGCGGCGGTGTGCCTGCAGACCGGCAGCGGGCAATGCACATCACACCGCAGCTAGCTGCCGCCGTCGTACCATATCAAGCCGCGGCCGGCTCACCCTTGTGTCGTCATGTCACACGTGACCTGCACACCCCGTAGCCAACAATGCCAGTTGCCGACCATCCGTCTGGCTGAAAAGTTGCACGCGGCGTATACTGAGCCGAATGTATGTGAGACGTCAGGAACGTTACTCTGCGTGGCACTTATGTTAGTTCGACTAGTTGGGATTGAACATTCAGTCTGAGGTGCGCACACCATATTGGGCTGATGAGTCCAATACTGGCAAAATAGCATTGCCAATTTCGGCCGAATCCGATTGTTTTTTCAGCACATAGTAATGTCCATGTAGTGCATTGCAGTGATCACTGATTAGAACGGGCTATAAGGCATGCTTTCAAAATGATACATGTACCAAAAGGTCATGTTCATAATGTTGTGGACGGCCTCTACAGCTTCTACAACAATAAATCGCTTAAGTGTAGCGAACCCTTTGTGAATACAGCTGAAAGCCGGGCTGAAATCGTTGTTTACTAAAGTATATTTATGCTATCAGATGGATGTTTTGAGCCAAGTGTTCTCAGGCAAATTCACTAGAGTTCCTTTGCCTGAAAAAATAGCGGAAATTTATACGTCGTTGAATCAAGAATTCCATAGAAGATTTCAGCACAGGCCAGCGGATTTCCCAAGACACTGAGGAGCCTAACTTTACGCACCTCTATTTTATTGTGATGGAGGCATTCCAGCTATTGAAACTCACTTCCAAGCAGTTTCGTGAAACAAGCTGCCAGTGACTGATCACCAGAAATCCTAACAAAGCCTGATTAGTAGCTTGCAATATCTTGAAACGGAAACGGTTCATTGATAGCAATTTCTTGTTGCATGTACAGGAATCCTACATGTATTTCATGCACCAGAACTAAGTGCATGAGAGGCACTAGTACTTGGAGGAAGTGTGAAGTTGATGATCTTAGTGGTGACCAGGTAGCAGTGAAAAAACTAACAGCGACGTCATCTTCTCTACATCATTCCTATTGTGGTGCTTATACACCACGTGGTGAATTCCGTATACATATTTTAGGTGCAACAATACAGCAGATTGAGCGTTACATTTCAGATGATGGATGATCACTTTTCCATGTTTTGAATCCCAGACTAATTCCGAATAATCCTGGTACTTTTATCAGTACTACGCACACAAAATATCCTCACTAGCTGTACGGGTCAATTTACGGTTGAACGGTTGATCAATCGCATATGATAAAACACCTGGAGGATATTATTCGCATAGGGATGAGCGGATCTTCTCTAGAAAAGTTCAATATAAAAATAAGTGAAACATTACATAGACGGAAGTCGGTTCTCGCTAAAAACGGCATGTGAAGAAGCCTACTGAAGATGCGGAACAACGACGCCAAGTTCTAATGAGGACCTGTTTTAAGGTGGCGCAAATAAATACCAACAAAAACAAAGGCAACAATGCTACTACTGCTGTGTTTGTAGTGTGCTGCGGTGTGCTGCATCTGGTCAAATACATGCGAATATTATTCTGGATTTGACCCACATGCGGGATGAAGTGTGGAGTATCCGAGTTGGGGCACGGGTGTCCGACCTAACCTCCAACTTGCGCGATGCTACCTTTTGTAGATGCCATGACATGTTTGGTTTTCACGACCTTCCCTTTTGAATGTGAATCAGCCACATAGTGCATGCATGAACTCAGAAAGCCCATCTGCTTGGTCGAGCCGGCTGCATGCTACCTGCAACGGTCTTGTGACAATTCCTCGTTCATCTACCCACTCAGAAGCATTATCACCTTTGCATTATCGGTAGTGCCAGTTGGTTAGAGCGCTGGCCTGCACTGGCCTCCCTGTCCTGCAAAGATGGGGTTCGAGTCGCTTTGCGCTCTCGCATTTAGCCCCCGGCTGGGAGGTTCAGTTGTTAATTGGCCCGCTAAGGCCGGGGACGAGTTACCGGTCGTTTCGGTGCATCCACGGAACGTATACCATAGGTCAAAATTCTGCCTTTGAATTGGATTTCATGAATCGGGTGGTGGGACCAGGGTTCAGGCAACCAGCTCTGTTCAGCAACAGGATCCTGATTAATAAACCCACCCCAGCAATAATTGGTGCTACATTTCTTTTAAAAAAACTGTCAGGCAAATATCGAAGGCCTTCACGCTCATATAGGCGGCTGCAGAAACATGACACGCCGCTCCGGCTTGGCTTTTGGCTCAGCGAGGTTAATGCGCTCTGAGTGCGCATTGCCTCGATCACCACGAACTTGGATGGTTTCAAGGTCCGTTCATCAGTCTGAAATCTCACCACATATAGTGACCCAACGATTTTCGTCCGCGGTGAATAATAGGATATGCGATGAACATGCGGTTGAAGCTGCTGACATCTATCGCCGGACTGTGTAGCCAATCACGACTATGATTACTGAGAAAGAAGGCCGGCGAACTGTTGGTGATCTCAATAAGAGAAAATAATTTGAAATATGAGAAATGTAGACATCACGAAATACCTATGAATGGTGATTGAAATTTAATGCGGGTATGATTTATCATACCTCTTCCTTATCTCAGCCCATGCATGATAAATAAATATATAAATATGTATATATATGTATATATATATATATATATATATATATATATATATATATATATATATATATAAATATATAGTGGTGTCGTTTGGTATGCTATCGGAAATGCTGAAGTCACTACAACCTTTTTTTAACCATCCCAATGGATTAGAGGAATAAAATAACAAGTATTAGAGCAACAGTGCACATTACAAGCATTTCCAGAGTTGATCAACAGTCATTATTTTCCTGCCTACGTGTCCTCTGTATAGTGTACATGTGTATGGATCCTCTCAGCTATTAACCCTTAACCGCTGTGCTTTGCTATCATTACCGGGCTGGTGCATACCTTCGCTAACATTTCCACGGCGATTTCCAATGGCAGTTACGCCCAATCCCAACAGATTGCTGAACTGTCTCTGACAGTCAGACATGAACACCTAACACATCCGATCATACCATCAAGTTGTGCACACAATTAGCGACTCTGCCGAACAATGGTGACGATCATGCTTGCGTGTGCTTAATTTTGCAAACAGCATAGCCCGACCAAAATTGCGCAAAGCTCCATTGTTTGGTATTCCGCGTCGGATAATCCTGTTCATCCGCAGTGATAAAGTTAAGCTGTATTTGTGAATGGAGAACATATCTTTATATGGCTCATTTATAATTTATCTCAACTGACATGCATACACTTAGTTATAACGCTAACCGTAATTATTAAAATTAAGTGAGTGCTGCGAAACACATGGCTTAAGTTATGTGTCGCAATTGGTAAATATGCAACACATCACTGTCCACACGATGCATCTGTCTTTAAAGATTTGAAACCAGCAACCCTGGCTGGTCATGTGCCAACAATTCGTTTATCTTCTGGATATGTAGGGAATGTCAGTAGGGTTCGTCTAAAATTCGGAGAGGAGCCGTCGGCACATACCGCACGGTGGTGCCGCCGTTGAATTTAGCGAGGAGGTGGTATAGCCAGAGTTCAACTAACAAGCTCAGATTATCTTGTGAGCGAGACGAAGCATGCTGGGGAATGCGAAGTAAAGAATGGTTCTGTTAGTTCTGGCTTTCTGATACCGTATATGCCGCACTGTATACCGTAGAATAACATTCATATTTTGCACAATCTGTGTATGTTAGGTCACGTAACGCGCCTTATATACGATAAAGTTTGTGTTTAAGTGTTTAGTATTGTTTTCCAGGTTCCTGTCCACATCCATCGCACCATATACCTTCGAACATTTGAGCCATCCTAGTCATTTATATATATATATATATATATATATATATATATATATATATATATATATATATATATATATATATATATATATATATATATATATATATGTATATATATATATATATATGTATATATATATATATTCATGCACGTACGTATGCATGTGTATGTTGGCATATTACTGTTGCTGTGAATTCCGTCGTAAGAAATGACCAGCCCGTCTGTGGGGAATGCTGGGGACATTAGAACATCATTTAGGAGACGGTGTGGCGAATGGCTGCGGCAGCACATTCTGACTTAGGTACGAGTCAACAATACTGCTGGTTCAATGTGCTTATCGAAGGCACGCTGACTGATCAGCTGGTTTGATTAGCACAGTGCCAGTTGCGGTGCGATGTATTTGTTTCCCAACTATTGTCGCTTCATTTTGCGGGAGAGCTATCCAGGTATTTGGCAGCTGTTTCAGCCGTGGCAGCAATTGATTTGATGCATCATCAAGCAAGATATGACCTAAACGTGCACGGTGAAAGAATACACGGGGCATGGATGACAGGAAATGGCGCAGAGCAAAGGTGTATATTAAATCAAAACAATCAATCAGAATGCCGGTGCAAAAGCAAAATATTCAAACTACGTTTCACTGTGTTGTCCTTAATATTTCCCAATAGACATTCCTTGTATATATGCAGCGTAAATATATTCTCGTCTGTTTTGCTGGCGGGCAAGACTAAGTTGTAAGCAATGCTCTATGCTCTTTAGTCAAACATTTTGAGCTTATTATTTGAGCTTATTATATGAGCTGTATTTCCAACATTCTCTTCGCATGCTATGTCGTACCTTAACTCTCACTCAGTAGCGCGCCTGCATTCAAGTCTACTACAAATATCGACGGAGTATCTGTCGCTCTCTGACGTCCAGAAAATGACCTCGGGCGCACACCTGCCATCTGTCGCTCTCTGACGTCCAGAAAATGACCTCAGGCGCACACCTGCCATCTGTCGATCTCTGACGTCCAGAAAATGACATTAGGCGCACACCTATAATCTTTCGATCTCTGACGTCCAGAAAATGACGTCAGGCGCACACCTGCCATCTGTCGCTCTCTGACGTCCAGAAAATGGTAGCCATCACGAAATATCTCCACCGTGAAAACACCATCATTGGAGATGGTAAATGCTAACCCTTACTCAGGTGTCAATAAGTTAGCCGAATTACTATGTGCCCAGTCGTCTCATGTAGGAAGGAAGTTGCTTAACCCTTGCAATGTCGCAGAATTTCCTATTCTTCGCATGGTGTGTAAGGGTCAATGTGATATCCCCACCAGCAGTTGTTCCAGGTTGGACAGGTGACATCCCCACTAGCAGTTGTTCCAGGTTGGACAGGTGATATTCCCACTAGCAGTTGTTCCAGGTTGGACAGGTGATATCCCCACTAGCAGTTGTTCCAGGTTGGACAGGTGATATCCCCACTAGCAGTTGTTCCAGGTTGGACAGGTGACATCCCAACTAGCAGTTGTTCCAGGTTGGACAGGTGATATCCCCACTAGCAGTTGTTCCAGGTTGGACAGGTGATATCCCCACTAGCAGTTGTTCCAGGTTGGACAGGTGACATCCCCACTAGCAGTTGTTCCAGGTTGGACAGGTGATATCCCCACTAGCAGTTGTTCCAGGTTGGACAGGTGATATCGCCACTAGCAGTTGTTCCAGGTTGGACAGGTGATATCCCCACTAGCAGTTGTTCCAGGTTGGACAAGTGACATCCCCACTAGCAGTTGTTCCAGGTTGGACAGGTGATATCCCCACTAGCAGTTGTTCCAGGTTGGACAGGTGATATCCCCACTAGCAGTTGTTCCAGGTTGGACAGGTGATATCCCCACTAGCAGTTGTTCCAGGTTGGACAGGGAATGCGGTAGCAACTTGACGTAGCTCCACCATTGAACTTCCTGACTTACCAATAGAACTTATGCGTTTACGTTTCAGGTCAGGTCAAATAACTCAATGTCAGGGGTGCAGTGACTTACCTGGTAGTCATCAAAACTGTCAGACATTGGTCGTGAAAAGATGGTATTTCGTGCCTCAGTACCAATTATGTAGAGATTTAGTTTAGCACGTACGAAGGTCAAGGCCATCGTTTACGGGAAGTTCGGGGACAAGGAAGTATGCAATGAACTGTTGAAGTTGACAATGTAGTGTGCCGGGAAGGGGTAATGATTGACACAAACACAAAGCCAAGTGTTGTCCCATTTTGAGAAGAATGGGAATCAGCATCGTAGTCCTATTCACACTGAGAAAGAAATCAGCGTGAAAAAATGTGAGATGTGATCAAGCCTTTCCCACTGCGCAGCTGTCCTTATTAGACTCCAGAGCACCTGTTCTGAGTGTATGTTCCGGATGTTTCAAAGCATGTCTCAGTGATCTGTCTGATAACAACAATAATCTTTGAATACATTAGAGTTCATGTTTTATCTGCTTTTACTTTTTCACTATTTCGATCTGCCTTTCGATTCCGTCATGTTTTCGATTACTAATCCACGAACTGTATGCAGTCGAATTATCAATTTTTACCTGGTGGCCAAGCCCAAGGCCTGCCATTTTCTTTCTATCCTTGTATTTTGCATCGTTAATATATGCACCAATGCATAATTTGGACTATATCTTGTACGATAAGTTCATGATCCATATTTAAATGTAGTTTAGGGCCGCATTGGGACGAGGGTGTAATCTGACTGATATATCCCAGATCAGTTTAAGGCCATATTGGGACGCGGGTGTGATCTGACTGACATATCCCAGGTCAGTTTAAGACCACATTGGGACGCGGGTGTGATCTGACTGACATATCCTAGGTCAGTTTAAGGCCACATTGGGACGAGGGTGTGGTCTGACTGACATATCCTAGGTCAGTTTAAGGCCACATTGGGACGAGGGTGTGATCTGACTGACATATCCTAGGTCAGTTTAAGGCCACATTGGGACGAGGGTGTGGTCTGACTGACATATCCTAGGTCAGTTTAAGGCCACATTGGGACGAGGGTGTGATCTGACTGACATATCCTAGGTCAGTTTAAGGCCACATTGGGACGCGGGTGTGATCTGACTGACATATCCTAGGTCAGTTTAAGGCCACATTGGGACGAGGGTGTGATCTGACTGACATATCCTAGGTCAGTTTAAGACCACATTGGGACGAGGGTGTGGTCTGACTGACATATCCTAGGTCAGTTTAAGACCACATTGGGACGCGGGTGTGGTCTGACTGACATATCCTAGGTCAGTTTAAGACCACATTGGGACGAGGGTGTGATCTGACTGACATATCCTAGGTCAGTTTAAGACCACATTGGGACGCGGGTGTGGTCTGACTGACATATCCTAGGTCAGTTTAAGACCACATTGGGACGAAGGTGTGGTCTGACTGACATATCCTAGGTCAGTTTAAGGCTACATTGGGATGCGGGTGTGATCTGACTGACATATCCTAGGTCAGTTTAAGACCACATTGGGACGCGGGTGTGATCTGACTGACATATCCTAGGTCAGTTTAAGACCACATTGGGACGAGGGTGTGGTCTGACTGACATATCCTAGGTCAGTTTAAGACCACATTGGGACGCGGGTGTGGTCTGACTGACATATCCTAGGTCAGTTTAAGGCTACATTGGGATGCGGGTGTGATCTGACTGACATATCCTAGGTCAGTTTAAGACCACATTGGGACGCGGGTGTGATCTGACTGACATATCCTAGGTCAGTTTAAGACCACATTGGGACGCGGGTGTGATCTGACTGACATATCCTAGGTCAGTTTAAGGCTACATTGGGACGCGGGTGTGATCTGACTGACATATCCTAGGTCAGTTTAAGACCACATTGGGACGAGGGTGTGGTCTGACTGACATATCCTAGGTCAGTTTAAGGCTACATTGGGATGCGGGTGTGATCTGACTGACATATCCTAGGTCAGTTTAAGACCACATTGGGACGCGGGTGTGATCTGACTGACATATCCTAGGTCAGTTTAAGGCCACATTGGGACGAGGGTGTGGTCTGACTGACATATCCCAGATCAGTTTAAAGCCACATTGGGACGCGGGTGTGATCTGACTGACATATCCTAGGTCAGTTTAAGACCACATTGGGACGCGGGTGTGATCTGACTGACATATCCTAGGTCAGTTTAAGGCTACATTGGGACGAGGGTGTGGTCTGACTGACATATCCCAGATCAGTTTAAAGCCACATTGGGACGCGGGTGTGATCTGACTGACATATCCTAGGTCAGTTTAAGGCTACATTGGGATGCGGGTATGATCTGACTGACATATCCTAGGTCAGTTTAAGGCCACATTGGGACGAGGGTGTGGTCTGACTGACATATCCCAGATCTGTAGCTTTAACAGTTTGAAACTCAATTGTCGACGCAAGGTGTGCTCACTAACCATGGGAACCCTGCTATAGAATACCATATCGTTGAGCAAACTTGTTCAACAGCATGGTAAGTGAGTTGAAAGTTGGAGGAAAACCTCGAAGGATTTGGCATGGAATGAGAGGGTGAAATTCGCTCCACACATTGCGAGGGTTATTGGATGGTTTGTCCGCATCAGGCAAAGCTGTGCACGCCACCGATAATAGCCATTTTCAAATTAGTTTGATGTCAATTTATGTGCTTAAGTGACCCTTAGCATCTCCTTTGTGCACCTATATGTGTGCATATTCTATGGCAACAAGAGATGTACAGAATGTGTACTCCTAGGGTTGCAAATAGCAGTGATTGTTGTTCTGGAACGATTTTGGCAGCGGTCTTTAAATGACATGCTCTTTCTATTCGTCCACGACAATGCTGAGCTAAGACAACCCATTCAGCACAAGTTCAGCACAAATTCAGCGTCCTACACTGTAAACAAATCAGTACTCAGGGAGTAATCGGAGGTACATAAAACCCATCTAGTATCAATATGGGGCATATTCTAGCACCTTTTTGTAAAAAGTGGTAGGTTTGCATTCTTCGAAGTACAGAGGGAGTTTTCGAAGTATCATTTTCATGTCAAGTATTCCGACAATACTTTAAAAAGTATGAAAAGTGAGGTACTTTTGTTACACCCTTTTTCCGTCACTTCACCTCCGCCCGCGGGTGAACTGCCAGATTCGCGCATGCGCCGTGCAGCGTGCGATTTGAAGTACGTGGGGTGTTGGCTGGGTGTTGCGGGGAGGTCATGGGCGATTGCAGGGTTACCGCTGTCACCTGCGTTCTTAATGTGAGGTAATGAAAAGGAAAAGCATGCTAATGAGAGTTTAAGTTTACACTGTGCCACCATTTTCTTTCGTCCTCGATCCGCCATCTTTGGCGTGGCGCGGATTGTTGCGATTGTTATTATAGCAAGTTGAGCTGGCGGATGAATGTGAGTATTAACCTGATTTTTTCCTAAAAAAGAGGTAGGTATGTACCTACCTGTAATTGCCAGGCTGCAAATGTGTTTGTGCTCATGGTATAAGCTGGGTATAGGATTTACACTAAAAAGCGGCTTGCTCAATTATTGGTGACTGCACTCCACTGTCACATGACAAGATTATACCTACCTCTTCTGTAATGATTGAATCCATTGACATGTGTTTCAATAAAAGCATATCAATATAAAAAAGGAAAATACATAGCATTCATCTCAGTGCCCACAATCTCTCCCTCCCAGGGGTGGTATAAGGGGGCAGGGGGCAGTTGCCCCTCCCTACAAATTCTGGGAGGGGGGCACTACCTAGTGGCCTATTGCTTCTTAACCCCCCCCCTCATCCATCCCCTGTAGGATTGGACCTTTAATTTGAATTACTAATGGCGGTCCTTGCCAGAATTCACTTCCTGCACCCCCCCAGGACTGGACTGGATGTTTGATTACTATCCAGCTGGGTTCATTGTGAGACTTGGCAGTACTCGGTCAGACATTTATTTATTGTACTTCTTAAGACCATTCTGCTCACATGGCTAATAATGATCCACTCACCCAGGGGGCACCATGGGACATTTTTACAACTTTTAGGATACCCAACATCAAGGCAGGCAATTTAGTATTTTGACTTAAAGCCAGAGAGTACTTAATTATTTTGATACAGATAATATTTTATTGCAAGCTAACAACCATTTTTTTCTCTCAAAATGGGAGGGATAGGGTATGTGCCAAGAATTGTGATTTGGAAATTATTTATGCTACTAAAATGCACACTTTCATCATTATTTTTAATTGTTGACCACATAATAACATTTCAGAAGATATCTGAATAGTAGGTATTTATTTGGACAAGGAAAACTATATGTAAGTTAACAATCATATGAGAAAATTGACTCCATTCTTTGATTATTTGTTCTAATCTCTACAACAATATGTCGAGTCTAAAACTGAGTTGGGCTGCCACCACCAGGCTGACTTTCAGTTTGGTGCACTTCAAAAATGTTAACTTATAAGTGTTTTATAATGGGGCATTCCTTATGAATGTCTCCAGTTTTGTTTTGCCAAGAATAAAATCTTCATTTTCCCCACTTATAATGTATGAGAATAAAATGTCTTAGGACCAAAAACCATTAAGACAGGCAAAAATGCCTACCTTGCCCAACAACCATGGTCAGGTTAGGGGTAATCATTTAGCAGGTGTCACATTTGGGAAATTATGTCCCATCTTGGGAAAATTATCTTGAAGATTATGGGGTTTAGGGTAGGCTTTAGGTCAGTTTAGGTTACATCAGTTTTGGTTAGGTCAGGTTAGGTCAGGCTGGGTTAGGTTTTAGCCCCACCTTGGGAAATCAATCATGTGAACATTTCCCAGTGTGTGACGCCTGCTAAATGAATACCAAAAAAACTACAGGTGATGAATGTATGGCAACACATGTGATGTCTGCTATAATAATACAAAATATTCTTGCTAGTGTAACAGTTGAGGCTTTAAAACCATATTTCAAACCAGAACACAGTGAGCTTAAATGGCTGTACTATATGCTGATCACAATATTAAACACAGAGCACTGCCCACTAGGGATGGGGAATTTTAGCCACCTGGTGGTTTAAACCAGTTTAAGCTGGCAGGCATAAATTAATTTAAGCCACCCTGGCTTAAATTATATTTCTGGTAGGGCTGGAGAGCAGTGACTGAGAAAAGTTAGGGAAGCATCAATTGAATCCATGCACATTTATTTGCACACACAAAAAGAAAAACAACGAACAGATGTACATGTGTTAAATTAGCATTCCAAAATGTGTTACATTCCATTTTATGTGCAAAAACACTCCCTAGAATTCCCCAAAACTCTGGCTGGGTTCTGGGTATGCCCTCCACAAGCCAGATGTTGACCCATTAGGTACCTAGCCATTTGATAGCTAGGTACCTGTTCTATGTTAGCTGAAAAGTGACTATTTGAGCCACATCAATTTGTGCTGTTTTTGGCATAGTTTTCCCATTGTCTTACTGATAGGTGCCTACCTACATATATTCATAAATAACAGTAAGCAATCTGTTATCTATCTATTGTACATTTTCACACATTGTCAACTATTGCACACCTTCTATGGCATGGTATAGTAGTACATTATTTCCTGTTTGCACTAACTTACACTGATGGAAGTGGAGACAATGGATTGTGTGTGCTGTGTTGTGATGCATGCAGCGGCACAACCAGAGGGGGGGCTAAAGGGGCTATAGCACCCTCCGGAAGCAGCTCATGGGGCCCTGGATGTATGCGTCAATATATGATGGTAATAGTTATAAACCTGGGCTGACAATTCAAACTATAGTTAACTTGTTGGTCAGGTCAATAAGCCATTTTGTCTGTATTTAAGTCCATCATAGCCTAATATATCCAGCCTGATGTAAACCATTTATTTTTTGGGGCACACCTACCACTGCTTCCTTGGAGGTGGCAGCACATTTGAATCCATACACATTTATTGCACACAAAACCAATGAACAGGTGGACACACGTTAAAACCGGAAGCAGCAATAACCCATGCCTCACCCCCACCCAGAGAGGTGCTAAAAACAGGGCTATACACCACCAACCTACCACCAGCAGCCCAGGTACAGGGAGAACCCACAGTGCCAGACTGCTAGAAATTTGTTACCTAAACAATGAAAGTTTGACCTGGGTAGGTAGGTATCTAGCTTAGTTTGCATTTATCACATTTTTGGAGCCCAATTTGTTCAACAAATTCAGTTCTGGGGGCCTGGGATGACCTCCAAAATACTACAAGGCACCAGGGAAGTCATGTGGCTGATAATATATTTGGTGTGCTTATGTTATCCTAGCACTAAATTTAATGGTCATCCCAGTGCTGAATTTGCAAACTGAGGCAACTGAAACTTACAAATGCATGATTTTGATGCTGCTGGTGTCCATACTTTGGCCTAGAAACTGTCAATAACCATCTGGTCATGCACAGTAGGTCTTCATTGCATGTATTTTACACTTTCATTGTGTTGAACACCAACACTGTCAATGTACCCATGGTTTGTGAGCCTTATAAGTGTCATGAATTTAAGCTGGCTTAAATAATAAAAGCCAGTTTAAACCGGCTGAAATTAATAAAAGCCACTGGCTGGCACAAGTTCAATTTAAGCTGGCTTTTTCCATCCCCCTACTGCCCACTGAAGCTAGTGGCACATGGTCCTGAAATTCATTTTGAGAAAGGTGGGATTTATGTAAGCACTGAGGCAAGAAACAGTTATTCTGTAAGACAAATCATTTTATCTGTGTTTTTTAGTGTTTCTTCTCTGGTATTGAAGCAGTAAAAGCATTCCTTCTCTGGTATTTAAGCAATAACGCTGAAAACTTGGGCTTGAGAGCCCTAGCAGTGAGTCCAGACCATCTCAAGTGAGGTCAAAACAAAACAAAAAAGCAGGGGTTTCCACTTAAAATTTTGAATTTCAGAACACTGTAGTGGCACCCCCATACCACTCAATAGCCTACACCACCCATGCAGGCAATGTTATGCACTATGTAGGTATGCATCACAAGCACCCACAGTGCCACCTATGCCTTCAGGGTAATGAGATCTCCAGCATTGCCACCTATTCTGGCACCACCCACACCAGGTGCTGCTAGCTATACATTGCATCATTTAGGCCCATCTCTCAGCAGCCCTTAATCAATGTGGGCAATCTCTTTTGTCAACATCAAGATCATCCCTTCAAGCAACCCTTATTTGCTCCAGATGACCCTGTTATTTATAGCCAATACTACAGGGAATTATTGATCTGCAGATGAATGGCTGAATTTAGACATTTTGGAGTGGGATTAAGTCTAAGATGAGGCTCATCTTTGCATGTCAGTGGGGAACTATGGTCAGTATTTCAAAAAAGGGTCTGACCCAAATATGCTACCATTTGCTAAAAGTGGGGATGCATTTATCCATATTTGGGAATACTATCTGCGATTATTGGGCTCTTGCTAAGAAAACCCCTGTATGGGCCAAAATGCCAAATATGATATTTTCTGTCCAATTTATGTACTTTAAAAAAAAATCAATAATGCACATGTATGGTTTCAATTCCATTGAAAAGAAAATTAAATATTGTAGAAATATCCCCTTGTACCTCAAACAGTCCCACTGAGGTTTATTTGTTTAATTTTTTAAATTAAAACTTCTGACTCACAGACAAAACGAGGAACAATTTTTGAGGGGAAAACACTCACAAGTTTGGCTCAATTTAGGAGTCATTTTTTAACTCTGGGGGATCTAGACATTGAGTTTAGGGAAAGGGCATGTCCTGATTTTGCTGACAACAATTTGCCAGAAGCTGTTAAGTGTGTGTGGGGAGGGGGGGGAGCTGGAAAGCAATTTCTGGGGGGTAATTTTGTTTTGCAGAAGTTGTTGCACAAGTCAGGGTGGAGGGTTAGCTTTCTGGGTGACAATTTTGCACCATTTGCTACATACTTGTCCAGATTCATCAAAGAATTTGTCACATTTTGTCACACTGTATGGTAATCATCTTAAGGCAGCACCGATACAGCCAAGAGTTGAAATTTAAAACCAGTCAGTTGGGGGGGGGGCATCTGTTGGCTGCATGGACTAGGTGCTTAGGGAGGTGCTATGGCCATTCTGGCCCCCTGGATCAACTAGTGTTTTTAACTTCTATGACAGAAAAAATGCAAGTATGTTAATTTATCATATTTGAATGCACACAGTAGGTCAGGGTCAGCACCAGCTGCTGGAAATTGCTTGTCACAGAAAGTGGCACAGATTCCCCATATGGAATCTTCCATTATTTCAGTGGCAATATGGAAACATACCAACGGCCTTGTTTAGCACACATATAAGCCTTCACAGGGAAATTAAGGCATGTATTGGCCTACAGATAATGCATACTATTTTTAGTAAGTGGGTTATTTGCAGTCATTTCATGACAATGTGGTTGCATAAATAATTTTTTCAAGCTGTAATAAACCATCGGAGGCTGTGCAGTACCACTGTGAGTTAACTGCAATTATAAGTAATGAGGGAGGTTAAAAATCCTGCATCTCAAAATATTGGCACATGCCTGTAACATCCGGGTGGCTGCTGTGTTTATGTTCTGGGCTTTTGTACTGTGTGCTTCATATCTGTTGTTTTTCTTGTACAGATACTTTTTGTGTCATAGTGTGTGATGCCAAAAATCCAGTACAATAACATAAAATGCCACCAACATACAATGCCATAGTCTGCCACCATATTGTGGTCTTAGGTGCCGCTGCTACACCAAATATGTGAAAATATTCACTTGCTAAATGCCACAGGGGAACTGTAACATATGAATTTAATTAGTGAGAAATGATCCACTGAGCAGCTGGTGTTTCTCGGTTGACAAGACTATCTATATGTATGGTCTTGCTCCAGAAGTACAGAGATCAGAGATTTGGTTGAATTGCAATGTATTGAGCCATTGCTGATTTACCATGTAAACAATGCACAATGTGTTTACATAAAGTGCAATTCTGTCCCCAGATAATCCCTCTGACCACGAGGCCTCAACCTAGCAAACAAGCAGGTACAAACCATTAGCTGCCAGCAATGCTTTCTGGAAACATGAATGTATTGTGCATATTTGCTTTGTACAGAACTCAACATAATTCTTCATTTAAAATATTCATCGCTATTATTTGATGAGTGATGAGGATTCCATTTGTTTCAGAATACAAGAAAACATCGATGTAACACATGCCAATTTTCCCATTACAATACTTCGATATTTGCAAAACACCTGCAACCCCATTCTGTTGAGAACAATAATTCAAGATTCCCTTGCACATATTGCAATCAGCTTCTATCTTCAGGAAGAAATTGGGAAAGGCATGTTAAGCAAAAGCATAACCAATGCTTCGAAACATCATGCAGTGTGGGTCAAAGTGAAAATCCGAATGATGGAGTGGTAGTCGCAGATTGTGTTGGAGATGAGCAGCAAGATGTAGGGCCACAGTGCAGTTCTTCCCAAAGAAGACACAAAGATGTTGCCCAGTTTCTCGGAAAATTGCACTACGTCCACAATATACCCACGTCTGTTTGCTCTTACATTGTGGATCAACAATTGTTTTTTACACGGTCGGTACTCAATGAAATTCAAGACAAAATTGACGCCGAAACACCCAACGCTCAGGTCAACATTATCTCAAAAGCACAGAACTTGGAGACTACTTCTGCATTTCGAGAACTAAGATCGGGTCATAAACTGAACAAATTTTTATTGGACGAACTCAACTTCAATCCTCCCAAGTCTGTGTTTCTGAAGACATCAGCAGGGCACTGGAAATCGTTTCAATATATACCCATTTTGAAACAGCTGAACGTTCTGCTATCAAATCAACATGTTTTGGAATATGTTCTACGTGATGATGTTCATAATGAACATATGTCTGACATTGCTGATGGTAGTATGCATCAGAACCATCTGGGGAAAATACGTTTGGCTGTCTACTATGACGACTTCAATGTCGTGGATCCACTCGGAAACAAAGTGTCGAAGTACAAGCTTGCCGGAATCTACTATTCGCTGCTGAATGCTCCATGCCATCTTAGATCTCACTTAAGTGCGATCTATGTCGCAGCTGTGTGCATGACCTCACAAGTACAGGAACATGGATGGGCAACCATTTTGGAGAAGTTCGTAGACGATGCAACGCAGCTGCGAGATGCTGGCATAGTCATCGTGAATGCGGGCCGACATCTCACCATCAAAGGTGATGTGAGCTGTGTCATTGGAGACAACCTTGCCTTGCACTCATTGGGTGGATTTACCCAATGTTTCAACTCTGGGAAATGCTGTCGGTTCTGTATGGCCGACGTTGGCGAGCAGCAGACATCATTTCATGAATCAGAAGTCACCCTCCGCAATGCAGAGGAGTATCGTCGTCAGTTGAGTGACCTCAAAGCATCAGAATTTTCAAAAGAGAAAAAACAAGAATACGGCATTTATGCGAAGTCGGCTCTTAGTGCGTTTCATGAGGACTTCCCAGTGGAGAGAGTGGTGCCTGATGTAGCTCATGATTTGTTAGAGGGTGTTATACCCTATGCTCTCGTTCTGATTCTCACTGCTCTGATGAATGAAAGGTTGTTTCCATTAGATGTGGTCAACAAGCGTATCAGTTCCTTTGATTTCAAGGAACGAAACCGCCCTCAGAAGTTGACCAAAGTCCACGGAAAACTGAAGATTAGGCAAACGGCTTCTGAAATGTGGCTCCTTCTTCGGGTGCTGTCCCTTCTGATGGGAGATTGCGTTCCTCAGGAGCATACCGTCTGGACATTACTAATCCATTTGTGTCAGCTCGTTGAAAATATTCTGGCGCCTCGTTTCACTGATGGTGACATCATGTACCTTGAGGAGATAACTGCCACGTGGCTTGCAGATTTGAAAAAATGTTTCCCAAATGTCCGGCTTAAGTCCAAATTCCATCATATGATTCATTACGGTACTCAAATCCGCCGGCATGGACCGCTCAGGCATCTATGGACATTACGTTACGAATCAAAGCACGGACCACTGAAAGAGATCGCCCAGAGAGCGAACAACAGGAAGAACATGCCAAAGACTATTGCCACTCGTCACCAACAAGCATTGGCCTTGGCTATTGACGGCCCGGGCTACATGTCATCTAACCGAGTGAGCGAATTCAAATGTAAAGCAGTTGATCTGCCAACACTGCCAGAGGAACAACGGGTTTAGGTGACGAGGAACATGCAGATTGGGACTTCTTTGTTAACGAATCGCACACAGTACAGCACAGGAGACGCTGTTCTCGTAGGAGAAAAGGACAGTTTTTCAATTTCATTGATCAATTTCGTGTTTCTCTACGCAGTCAACGAAGAAGTAAAGCTGTTGGTGGAGGTGATGGATCATGACTATGATTTTCACACTAACGCTTATCAGCTGGACTCGAATGGAAGAGTGCTGTTTGTAAAATTGGAAGACCTCGTGGATTACCATCGCGTGGCGGATTCGACGCCCTCCCTATCAGCTGATATGGCATCAGCCCACTTCAGTTCCTCAGCTGTTCGTGGAGAGACTGTGCTAGTCACTAAGTGGTGTTTTTGTAAGGCAGGATTTTCCTCATGTGCATCATCGCCGATGGTTGTGTGGCCTTCCGCCGCCGGGTTCGGATAATTTTTTATCGTTTGTGCTCAGCGTTAACAGCATTAGCTTTTCAAAGACCAATTCCGTGGTCTTGAGTTTTTATCTCTGCAGTGTGGCTCAGGCCTGATCTCGCGTGGATGACGTGTAGTCGTTGGAGGTACACTCCTGAGGTCGGGTGCGGCCGGCTCGCGTGGCGGATTCGACGCCCTCCCTATCAGCTGATATGGCATCAGCCCACTTCAGTTCCTCAGCTGTTCGTGGAGAGACTGTGCTAGTCACTAGTGGTGTGTTTGTAAGGCAGGATTTGCCTCATGTGCATCATCGCCGATGGTTGTGTGGCCTTCCGCCGCCGGGTTTGGATAAGTTTTTCCCCGTTTATGCTAAGCGTTTTTCACTTGTGCTGAGAACGCTGAGCGGTCTTTGACAAGCGTTCGCTTTTTAAAGACCAATTCCGAGGTCTTGAGTTTTTTTACAGGGTGTTTAACAATTGTTGAAACAAAGTAGCGGCCTTTCAGATCGTCACTAATGACTTTATTCTCTTTCTCTTTTCACATTATTGCTGGGAAACAGTTAACATTTTGATATATTGAACAAAATATAGTGAAGTCATGCCCTGGATGATGGAGCAGAAGATCTTTTGTGTGAAGACATATACGAAACTCCTGTGTCACAGGGTTGAAAGACTTAGTTTCGTATATGTCTTCACACAAAGGATCTTCTGCTCCATCGTCCAGGACATGACTTCACTATATTTTGTTCAATATATAAAAATGCTAACTATTGCCCAGCAATAATCTGAAAAGAGAAAGAGAATAAAGTCATCAGTGACGATCTGAAAGGCCGCTACTTTGTTTCAATAATTGTGAAACACCCTGTATAAAAATTTGTTCAGTTTATGACCCGATCTCAGTTCTCGAAATGCAGAAGTAGTCTCCAAGTTCTGTGCTTTTGAGATAATGTTGACCTGAGCGTTGGGTGTTTCGGCGTCCATTTTGTCTTGAATTTCATCGAGTACCGACCGTGTAAAAAACAATTGTTGATCCACAATGTAAGAGCAAACAGACGTGGGTATATTGTGAAGTAGTGCAATTTTCCGAGAAACTGGGCAACATCTTTGTGTCTTCTTTGGGAAGAACTGCACTGTGGCCCTACATCTTGCTGCTCATCTCCAACACAATCTGCGACTACCACTCCATCATTCGGATTTTCACTTTGACCCACACTGCATGATGTTTCGAAGCATTGGTTATGCTTTTGCTTAACATGCCTTTTCCAATTTCTTCCTGAAGATAGAAGCTGATTGCAATATGTGCAAGGGAATCTTGAATTATTGTTCTCAACAGAATGGCGTTGCAGGTGTTTTGCAAATATCGAAGTATTGTAATGGGAAAATTGGCATGTGTTACATCGATGTTTTCTTGTATTCTGAAACAAATGGAATCCTCATCACTCATCAAATAATAGCGATGAATATTTTAAATGAAGAATTATGTTGAGTTCTGTACAAAGCAAATATGCACAATACATTCATGTTTCCAGAAAGCATTGCTGGCAGCTAATGGTTTGTACCTGCTTGTTTGCTAGGTTGGGGCCTCGTGGTCAGAGGGATTATCTGGGGACATAATTGCACTTTATGTAAACACATTGTGCATTGTTTACATGGTAAATCAGCAATGGCTCAATATATTGCAATTCAACCAAATCTCTGATCTCTGTACTTCTGGAGCAAGACCATACATATAGATAGTCTTGTCAACCGAGAAACACCAGCTGCTCAGTGGATCATTTCTCACTAATTAAATTAATATGTTACAGTTCCCCTGTGGCATTTAGCAAGTGAATATTTTCACATATTTGGTGTAGCAGCGGCACCTAAGACCACAATATGGTGGCAGACTATGGCATTGTATGTTGGTGGCATTTTATGTTATTGTACTGGATTTTTGGCATCACACACTATGACACAAAAAGTATCTGTACAAGAAAAACAACAGATATGAAGCACACAGTACAAAGGCCCAGAACATAAACACAGCAGCCACCCGGATGTTACAGGCATGTGCCAATATTTTGAGATGCAGGATTTTTAACCTCCCCTCATTACTTATAATTGCAGTTAACTCACAGTGGTACTGCACAGCCTCCGATGGTTTATTACAGCTTGAAACAATTATTTATGCAACCACATTGTCATGAAATGACTGCAAATAACCCACTTACTAAAAATAGTATGCATTATCTGTAGGCCAATACATGCCTTAATTTCCCTGTGAAGGATTATATGTGTGCTAAACAAGGCCGTTGGTATGTTTCCATATTGCCACTGAAATAATGGAAGATTCCATATGGGGAATCTGTGCCACTTTCTGTGACAAGCAATTTCCAGCAGCTGGTGCTGACCCTGACCTACTGTGTGCATTCAAATATGATAAATTAACATACTTGTATTTTTTTCTCTCATAGAAGTTAAAAACACTAGTGGATCCAGGGGGCCAGAATGGCCATAGCACCTCCCTAAGCACCTAGTCCATGCAGCCAACAGATGCCCCCCCCAACTGACTGGTTTTAAATTTCAACTCTTGGCTGTATCGGTGCTGCCTTAAGATGATTACCATACAGTGTGACAAAATGTGACAAATTCTTTGATGAATCTGGACAAGTATGTAGCAAATGGTGCAAAATTGTCACCCAGAAAGCTAACCATCCACCCTGACTTGTGCAACAACTTCTGCAAAACAAAATTACCCCCCAGAAATTGCTTTCCAGCCCCTCCCCCCCTCCCCACACACACTTAACAGCTTCTGGCAAATTGTTGTCAGCAAAATCAGGACATGCCCTTTCCCTAAACTCAATGTCTAGATCCCCAGAGTTAAAAAATGACTCCTAAATTGAGCCAAACTTGTGAGTGTTTTCCCCTCAAAAATTGTTCCTCGTTTTGTCTGTGAGTCAGAAGTTTTAATTTCAGAAATTAAACAAATAAACCTCAGTGGAACTGTTTGAGGTACAAGGGGATATTTCTACAATTTTTAATTTCCTTTTCAATGGAATTGAAACGATACATGTGCATTATTGATTTTATTTAAAAACAGTACACAAATTGGAGAGAAAATATCATATTTGGCATTTTGGCCCATACAGGGGTTTTCTTAGCAAGAGCCCAATAATCGCAGATAGTATTCCCAAATATGGATAAATGCATCCCCACTTTTAGCAAATGGTAGCATATTTGGGTGAGACACTTTTTTGATATACTGACCATAGTTCCCCACTGACATGCAAAGATGAGCCTCATCTTAGACTTAATCCCACTCCAAAATGTCTAAATTCAGCCATTCATCTGCAGATCAATAATTCCCTGTAGTATTGGCTATAAAGAACAGGGTCATCTGGAGCAAATAAGGGTTGCTTGAAGGGATGATCTTGATGTTGACAAAAGAGATTGCCCACATTGATTATTGGCTGCTGAGAGATGGGTCTAAATGATGCAATGTATAGCTAGCAGCACCTGGTGTGGGTGGTGCCAGAATAGATGGCAATGCTGGAGATCTCATTACCCTGAAGGCATAGGTGGCACTGTGGGTGCTTGTGATGCATACCTACATAGTGCATAACATTGTCTGCATGGGTGGTGTAGGCTATTGAGTGGTATGGGGGTGCCACTACAGTGTTCTGAAATTCAAAATTTTAAGTGGAAACCCCTGCTTTTTTGTTTTGTTTTGACCTCACTTGAGATGGTCTGGACTCACTGGTAGGGCTCTCAAGCCCAAGTTTTCAGCTTTATTGCTTAAATACCAGAGAAGGAATGCTTTTACTGCTTCAATACCAGAGAAGAAACACTAAAAACACAGATAAAATGATTTGTCTTACAGAATAACTGTTTCTTGCCTCAGTGCTTACATAAATCCCACCTTCCTCAAAATGAATTTCAGGACCATGTGCCACTAGCTTCAGTGGGCAGTAGGGGATGGAAAAAGCCAGCTTAAATTGAACTTATGCCAGCCAGTGGCTTTTATTAATTTCAGCCGGTTTAAACTGGCTTTTATTATTTAAGCCAGCTTAAATTCATGACACTTCTAAGGCTCACAAACCATGGGTACTGTAAGGCGTTTTACATTTTTTCCCAAAAGGTTGGACGCACAGACACCGGCTTTCGCGCCGCCGCATGGCCGGGCGCCCTCCCCCAGCACAGCGTCCCCGGCGCAAACAAAACCGACCCAGAGGCAGGCCTGCAGGCGGCTTTGAAGGCCAACCGAGAGGCGGCCGGGCACGTCTCGAGCACCTGCGTAACACATGGGAAGGGTGGAGTGAACCGGCCCGCGGCGGAAGCGGGAGCAGCAGCCGAAGCTTCGAGAACATTCGCGGAAAAAGAAAATGGAAGAGAGACAGAGAAAGTACCCAAAGCCGGAGGCGATGAGGGAAGAGTAAAACTCATGGGCGCGCCACGGTGGAGGAGAGAACAGGGCAGACCGGACAGGGAGACGGAGGTAATTCTCAGACGGCGGCGGTGGCAAGATGGCTGAGTTTTCGGATGGAGGAGAAGGAGCTCTCAGCCGAGGCCACCTGCCACCCACCATCGCCATGTGAGTGATGCTCGGCGGCATGCAGCCTCACCTTCCACCACCACCGTCCCATCGTCACCAACCCCACCGGCGCTGGCGTCTTCCGTGTGTGGGGGGGGGGATGTGTGTGTGTTGGTGCCAAAAGTGCGTGTGCGTAAATAGAAATAGTTGGTGTCCCAGGTGTATTTCAATGTCTTTCCTTTCTTTTCTATTTTAGCGTAGGAATAAATGGAAATGTGGATGTTGTTTCATGTGAATAGACTTGGAGTCCCCTGGACTCCAAATACATACCTTGATGAGAAGGAAATGGATGCAATGTTTCCTGTAAAAATCTGTCCTTGATTTCAATCTCAGTCTTTGTCTCTTGATTTCAGTATAAATATCTGTCTGTTTTTGGCACGGTCCCTCTTTTCACTCGGGCGAATTTACGGAGATAGGGGATGCACGAGAGAAGAGATTGACGACCCCGCAGAGCGAGCGAGAGAGACAGTCTGCTAGCTGCCCTCTTATGGGCGATATGTCCTCGGGCGTCGACCGTGAGGGGTCTTTGACCCTTCCTTCCTCAAAGGGGGGCACGACGAAAGGGCGCAATGACGAAACTCTCCTGATTGTTACTCGTGGGAGCTATTCAAGTGGTAACTGCTAACTGGGCTCAGGTATCTCTTGACCGCAAAATCCCACTGGCCTTTGTGACCCAAGGGCGCAGATGAGGGGGCGAGCATGGTATGCATGTGGGAGGGCCCGCTAGAGGGGCCCCACATTGCGTTCGCCGGAAGTTCGGCGCCGGACAATAGGATATATAGGCAAAACACTGCCGGGTAATGTGTCCGCCTCCGTTCGCTGTACGTGGGCACGGATGGTACAGAGGATGGAGGATGCACCGGATGGGTTTGGCATGCCGTAAGTCCCGGGGCTGAAAGGGTAGGGGCCGGCTAGGGTATAACGACGACCAGGGGACGTACCCATCGTGGTAGGGATCCGTGCCCTCCCGTGGGATACGTGACGCTGGTCGCACGTCTTCAACGTAAGACCAGGCATGGCGTCGATTGGGTAAGGTTAGGTAAGTTGGTCATTGATACCTGAGTTCAGTTATAAGATAGCACAGAAGCCCAGGGAAAGTTTCACCGCCCAGTGTTGCAAAGCCTTAAGGCAGTAACGTCAATAGATACAAATTATGTAATCAGGAGAGTCGCGTCAGCCGTTTATAAGTAGGCCTCGGAGCGGGTAATTAATATGCATTCGGGACTAACCAAGTCCCCAGTGAAAGGGAGTACGGCTCGCTAAATGCTTGCGTAACACTGGAGGGGAAAATTGTGGGCGAACTCGTTTTCGTATTATTAGGGACCGAATGATCGTGGGGAATGAAAGGAGCGAGTGACTGTTGCATACATGTTTAAAGGGGTAGTTTTAAGGACCAGTGGAATTGGTTCGATTTCAACGCAAGTATTCAGCTGTCAGAAACCTCACTGCCAAAACTGTACCGGATGTTACCCGGGCCCTGCTTGCATCTGGCTGCCCCGAGAACGTCGATGCTGTGTGTGTGCGGGGGGGTGAGTGGATGGTGGATGTGTTGTTGTCTGGGGGTACACGGGTGGGTCCTGTAAATGGACGAGTGCCGGCGGCGGTGGCAGTACCCAGGTCGTGTACCTCTATCATGGCCATCCATCAGTGTCACGTCACACCCGAAGCCCACAACCCCTCCTCGCTGCATGACCAGCCGGGCGCACTCACGGGCGTATGTGGTGTGGATAGGAGCCTGGCCTCGCGATATAAATACGTGTAGTGGTGGCGACGGGCCGCAGCAAGGTTGGTAGGATGTCGGAGCGGTTGAAGAAGCGGTGGGCGAGGGGAAGCACGGCACCAACCACCCAGCCGGCCCGCCGGCGCCGGCCGGCCGCAGTCGCCCGCACAGCGACCCACCCATCCGGCAGTGCCGCCAGTGCCCCCCCAGAGACCGCTCCGACACCGCCCAGCCCTACGTGGCCCGGATCCCCCTACAGTACATTGACAGTGTTGGTGTTCAACACAATGCAAGTGTAAAATACATGCAATGAAGACCTACTGTGCATGACCAGATGGTTATTGACAGTTTCTAGGCCAAAGTATGGACACCAGCAGCACCAAAATCATGCATTTGTAAGTTTCAGTTGCCTCAGTTTGCAAATTCAGCACTGGGATGACCATTCAATTTAGTGCTAGGATAACATAAGCACACCAAATATATTATCAGCCACATGACTTCCCTGGTGCCTTGTAGTATTTTGGAGGTCATCCCAGGCCCCCAGCACTGAATTTGTTGAACAAATTGGGCTCTAAAAATGTGATAAATGCAAACTAAGCTAGATACCTACCTACCCAGGTCAAACTTTCATTGTTTAGGTAACAAATTTATAGCAGTCTGGCACTGTGGGTTCTCCCTGTGCCTGGGCTGCTGGTGGTAGGTTGGTGGTGTATAGCCCTGTTTTTTAGCACCTCTCTAGGTGGGGGTGAGGCATGGGTTATTGCTGCTTCCGTTTTTAACGTGTGTCCACCTGTTCATTGGTTTTCTGTGCAATAAATGTGTATGGATTCAAATGTGCTGCCACCTCCAAGGAAGCAGTGGTAGGTGTGCCCAAAAAAATAAATGGTTTACATCAGGCTGGATATATTAGGCTATGATGGACTTAAATACAGACAAAATGGCTTATTGACCTGACCAACAAGTTAACTATAGTTTGAATGGGGTCTGAAAGTTGATAAAGATGTAGATGGCGCTGAGAGTCAATGGTCACCCAGCCTTCTTTGGCGAACCTAAAGCACTATGTTTTGTGGGTTAGGGAGGGCAGAATCTTTATATTTAAAAAGCCTATTGTGCATTTTGTAAGCAGCGTATGTTGTTTGCGCGTATTTAATTATGTTGAATATACTTCAGACACGTCTAGTTTGCTGGAATATTTACCATTAGTGCGCTAGAAATTAGGAGAAGCAAGCCAGAAGTATGGGTGTATGTGCGGTTCCCGGCTGCCATAAACGTGATCCATCTATCAGGTTTCCAGCAGACTGCAAGGTAAGAAGGCAGAAAGTTGATTTGGAAAACAACTATTGTTTGACTGCCTTTCTGTAAAAGACGTAGTGGGAACCATTTAGGAAAGCACTGGTAAGGTACCTAGGCACATTAGGTACCAAGGTAAGTACCTATCTATTGTCCAGACTGTAAAGTATGGCACAAGGTTCACTGGGGCACATCAGCCTACAGTGAAAATATGCACCAATCCACACCAAGGGTGAGAAATTGACTCCAATCTGCACCCCCCCCCACCCCCAATCCATAGCCAGGAATTTGTCATGGCTAATACCTAACATGCTAAGCTTGGATTGTTAGCCTACTTAATTTGAAACTAATAATTTGATTTCCACCCATAAGTTATGTTCAGTCAAATTAATTTCACCAAAATTGCATTGCAGGTTAGGTTGGGCAGTGGGTATCTGGTCACCTAGAGCTAGGTACCTTACCAAGGTAGTTGTTCATATGGGCCCCATTAGGGGCCCACACCCACCTCTCGGGGAGCCTGTACTGCTTGGGGCACTGACTCCCAGGGGCCCACATCTCTTGTGGGTCCTGTACACAGGAGTGGATCCAGAAAGCTGTCAAGGGGGGGGGTGACCTCAGAGAGGGGGCCCATGCTCTGCCAGGATACCAGCCAAGAATGTCCTTCCTGGAGTAGGCAGGGTGGAAAGTGATGTTTGATGAGGCCTGCTAGTATTCCATGTTCCGGTCTTGGGGGGGGGAGCAATGTCTGGTGTGACCCACAGGTATTCCATGTGCCAATCTTGGGTGGGGGTCTGACACTTGTGAAATTGTGCCCCATCTTGGGAAAATTATCGTACAGATTAAGGGGTTTAGGGTAGGCTTTAGGTCAGGTTTGGTCAGGCCGGGTTAGGTTTCAGCCCCACCCAATGTGTGAAGCCTGCTAAATGAATACCGGAACTTCTCAGGGAACCTGCACATCCACTAGAGCGGTGGTTCCCAACCTTTTTGGTCCATTTCCCTTTCGCCTCTGGCCAAACCTGCCGTTTCCCCCTAAAAACTGAAGTTATATTTGTATGTCACTCAAGACATCACTTACGTCAATGAGACAAATGCGTAATGGATCCCATCAAAATTTCCCCCTGAAATACCGAAATTTCCACCCAGGGGGAAATTTCTCCCGGTTGGGAACCACTGCACTAGGGGGACCTGTAACTGTACCTCTGCAAGCCAGTGCTACCAGTCTTGCTGCTTGAAGCCAGGCATATGAGGCCTGGCCCAGCCTCCCATGTTCATGGGCACCCTTTGCACCCCCCCCACCCTCCCCACAACCTTTCTTCAACGCAATATTTCCGAAATCCTGGGCCTAAATGACTTGCAACCCTAATAAAAGCCACATGCCAACACCGACTCCCGGCAACCCCACGCAAAATGCACAGCAAAGATGGCCGACGCCTCCTCGTCGGGTGACCATTGCGTACAGCGCCGCCCTGGTGGCCAAATCGTAGCTTTCAGACCCCATTGTCAGCCCAGGTTTAGAACTATTACCATCATATATTGACGCATACATCCAGGGCCCCATGAGCTGCTTCCGGAGGGTGCTATAGCCCCTTTAGCCCCCCTCTGGTTGTGCCGCTGCATACATCACAACACAGCACACACAATCCATTGTCTCCACTTCCATCAGTGTAAGTTAGTGCAAACAGGAAATAATGTACTACTATACCATGCCATAGAAGGTGTGCAATAGTTGACAATGTGTGAAAATGTACAATAGATAGATAACAGATTGCTTACTGTTATTTATGAATATATGTAGGTAGGCACCTATCAGTAAGACAATGGGAAAACTATGCCAAAAACAGCACAAATTGATGTGGCTCAAATAGTCACTTTTCAGCTAACATAGAACAGGTACCTAGCTATCAAATGGCTAGGTACCTAATGGGTCAACATCTGGCTTGTGGAGGGCATACCCAGAACCCAGCCAGAGTTTTGTGGAATTATAGGGAGTGTTTTCGCACATAAAATGGAATGTAACACATTTTGGAATGATAATTTAACACATGTACATATGTTCGTTGTTTTTCTTTTTGTGTGTGCAAATAAATGTGCATGGATTCAATTGATGCTTCCCTAACTTTTCTCAGTCACTGCTCTCCAGCCCTACCAGAAATATAATTTAAGCCAGGGTGGCTTAAATTAATTTATGCCAGCCAGTTTAAACTGGTTTAAACCACCAGGTGGCTAAAATTATCCATCCCTAGTGGGCAGTGCTCTGTGTTTAATATTGTGATCAGCATATAGTACAGCCATTTAAGCTCACTGTGTTCTGGTTTGAAATATGGTTTTAAAGCTTCAACTGTTACACTAGCAAGAATATTTTGTATTATTATAGCAGACATCACATGTGTTGCCATACATTCATCACCTGTAGTTTTTTTGGTATTCATTTAGCATGCGTCACACACTGGGAAATGTTCACTTGATTGATTTCCCAAGGTGGGGCTAAAACCTAACCCAGCCTGACCTAACCTGACCTAACCAAAACTGATGTAACCTAAACTGACCTAAAGCCTACCCTAAACCCCATAATCTTCAAGATAATTTTCACAAGATGGGACATAATTTCCCAAGTGTGACACCTGCTAAATGATTACCCCTAACCTGACCATGGTTGTTGGGCAAGGTAGGCATTTTTTGCCTGTCTTCATGGTTTTTGGTCCTAAGACATTTTATTCTCATACATTATAAGTGGGGAAAATGAAGATTTTATTCTTGGCAAAACAAAACTGGAGACATTCATAAGGAATGCCCCATTATAAAACACTTATAAGTTAACATTTTTGAAGTGCACCAAACTGAAAGTCAGCCTGGTGGTGGCAGCCCAACTCAGTTTTAGACTCCACATATTGTTGTAGAGATTAGAACAAATAATCAAAGAATGGAGTCAATTTTGGCCTATGTCATAGAATGTCTATGAAATTGGCCTATGTCATAGATTTATTGCTAACCAGCAGGGTGGGGGGGGGAGGGGAAGTGCTGTCAGTGTGGGCCTGCATAGCCAATGTGTTGCTGACCAGGGGGAGGGGTGGAAAGTGATGTTTCTGATGGCCCACCTCATGAAGATATCTTGCTGACCACAGGAGAGAAGTGATGTTAGTGAGGGCCTGCATTGCAATTGTGCCAATGTGTCACTGGCTGGGATGGGAAGCAATGTCGGTGACAGCCTGAATGGTTGCACATATGTTGCTGACCAGGGGGATGGAGGTGGGGGGTGGGAACAGTAGCGCAACCAGGAGGGGCAAGGGGCCATGGCCCCCAAATATTTTGGGGCCCGCTCAGATCCAGGGGACCCCTATCAGGGACAAGGGGGGCCCTATCAGAAACATCGCTTCCCACCCCCACCCCCCCCACGATTGGACCTCCCGCTCAGATCCAGGGGGCCCTATTGGGGGCAAGGGGGCCTATCGGAAACATTGCTTCCCCCCAGGATCAGACCTTCGATGACTACCGGCAGTCCTGCAAATATCCTGCAGGGGCCAGCCTTGGGACTGGGGCCCATTGCTTTTATTTCTGCAGTTTTCCAAACATAGGGGCCTGCTCAAAAGTAAGTGCATGTTTTCCACATACTTGATAAAAACATGAGGGGGGCCCACTTGCGAGGGGCCCCGCTCTCCAACCCTGCCCCCCCCCCAACTGAAATCCTGGTTGCGCCACTGGGTGGGAATCAATGTCAGTGATAGCCAGCATGTCTATGGGCCTCCTCAGCCAACCCCTATGGCCCCCTCAACTGGCTTTTGGGGGTGGGCTAAAGCCACCTTAGCCCCCCCTGGTTACACTGCTAGCTATATGAATACCAATTATTCATCATAACAATTTCATTGTACAATTCTTAGACTTTGTATGCAAATGAATGAACTTGAACTTAATTTCATGCTGGGGGATGGAGGGAGCAGTGGTGGCAGAAGGTAATTTAGGATGAGGGGGCAAGCAATCCCATGGTGCCCCCTGGCGGGGTTCAGGCACATAGCCAGGAATTCTGTCAGGGGGGCCTCTCTCCAAAAGGGTCCTTGGCAGTGAAAATGTTGTTGACTGGGGTGGGTGGGTGGGTGGGGAGCGATGTCCATGAGGGCCCATGTAGCGGATGTGCTGCTTATGAAGGGGGGGAGGATGGGAAGTGAGTTGTCGGATGTGTTTGCTTGCCCATATTCCCCCAAAATCGCTACAGATCTAGTGTAAGCTCCTTCCCTCAGGCCCCCCCTTGGCTACGTCCCTGGCAGGGTTAGAAGCAATGTCCCATGGTGCCCCCTGGGTGAGTGGATCATTATTAGCCATGTGAGCAGAATGGTCTTAAGAAGTACAATAAATAAATGTCTGACCGAGTACTGCCAAGTCTCACAATGAACCCAGCTGGATAGTAATCAAACATCCAGTCCAGTCCTGGGGGGGGTTGTGCAGGAAGTGAATTCTGGCAAGGACCCCCATTAGTAATTCAAATTAAAGGTCCAATCCTACAGGGGGTGGATGGGGGGGTTAAGAAGTAATAGGCCACTAGGTAGTGCCCCCCTCCCAGAATTTGTAGGGAGGGGCAACTGCCCCCCTGCTCCCTTATACCACCCCCTGGGAGGGAGAGATTGTGGGCACTGAGATGAATGCTGTGTATTTTCCTGTTTTATATTGATATGCTTTTATTGAAACACATGTCAATGGATTCAATCATTACAGAAGAGGTAGGTATAATCTTGTCATGTGACGGTGGAGTGCAGTCACCAATAATTGAGCAAGCCGCTTTTAGTGTAAATCCTATACCCAGCTTATACCATGAGCACAAACACATTTGCAGCCTGGCAATTACAGGTAGGTACATACCTACCTCTTTTTTAGGAAAAAATCAGGTTAATACTCACATTCATCCGCCAGCTCAACTTGCTATAATAACAATCGCAACAATCCGCGCCACGCCAAAGATGGCGGATCGAGGACGAAAGAAAATGGTGGCACAGTGTAAACTTAAACTCTCATTAGCATGCTTTTCCTTTTCATTACCTCACATTAAGAACGCAGGTGGCAGCGGTACCCCTGCAATCGCCCATGACCTCCCCGCAACACCCAGCCAACACCCCACGTACTTCAAATCGCACGCTGCACGGCGCATGCGCGAATCTGGCAGTTCACCCGCGGGCGGAGGTGAAGTGACGGAAAAAGGGTGTAACAAAAGTACCTCACTTTTCATACTTTTTAAAGTATTGTCGGAATACTTGACATGAAAATGATACTTCGAAAACTCCCTCTGTACTTCGAAGAATGCAAGCCTACGACTTTTTACAAAAAGGTGCTAGAATATGTCCCATATTGATACTAGATGGGTTTTATGTACCTCCGATTACTCCCTGAGTACTGATTTTTTTTTTACAGTGTAGAGATTATTCATTTCTCCCCCGCTGGAATGTTCGCAAGGCGAAATGGCCATCTTTCTCCCAGGAAATTGACACCGTCTTCCCTCCTCATTCACACCCCCAATATCAGCTATTCTGGACACCATATTACTCGCGGAAGAAAATCATGTCCCCCACATTCTTCGCTCCCCCGGCTGTCATCACGTGCCATGGTGGAATGACGAGTGTCAACGCGCCGTCGCTCTGCGGCGGCGGGCTGAGCGAAAATTTCGCAAAAATCTCACCACCCAAAACATGTTAGAAGCCCGCGAGGCTAAAAAACGTTGTCAGCAGATTATCCTTAGCTCCAAAAAACGCAGCTGGCAACTCTATTCAAACTCATTCAACCGTTTTACCCCCATCGGCCAGATTTGGACCAAAATTCGCTCTTTCTCAAATGGCAGATCCCCACACCGCGGATTCCCACAACTGACAATTAATCAACGCAGCATCACAGAACCATCGGACGTCGCGGAACACTTTGCCACCTATTATGCAGACATCTCCTCAAATACGCAATACTCGCAACAAACCACCGACTTCCTACAAACCACTCTCGCCGCCTGCAACTTTACCTCGGACAACACGGAACCATATAATGCCCCCTTTACTCTCTATGAACTAAATGTATCCCTATCCAAAGTAACAAACACCGCGGCTGGCCCTGACCAATTGGCATACCCCTTCTTCCAAAATTTATCCGACTCCGGAAAAGACAACCTCCTTTCGGCACTAAACCAACTATGGACTGACGGCACCTTCCCCCTCTCCTGGTCTACTAGCACTATCATTCCTATCGCTAAACCTCGCAAACCTCGCGACCTTCCCTCTAGCTATCGACCTATCTCTCTCACTAGTTGTGCCTCTAAACTTTTTGAGCGCATGGTCAATGGACGAATCAGAGTTCACCTTGAAAACAACGAAATTCTCACACCCTTTCAAAGCGGCTTTGGACCCAGACACAGCACCACTGACAACCTTATTCTATTAGTTGACTCGATTCAGCGCGGTTTCATGAAAAAACATGAAACCGTGGCACTCTTTCTCGATTTAAAATCCGCATTCAATAAAGTACACAGCTCGGCACTTCGAATCAAATTACATCGTATTGGCATCAGAGGCAGAATGGCAAAATTTATCA
>JAOTOM010003177.1:0-17500 GCA_034440615.1 Ashinkailepas kermadecensis
CGAAATTTTGATGAGCTATCCAATGGTATGGTTTTCTCCTACTCCCCATAGACACTGAGTTCGAAGTGATGGGCAAAGGATTCTGCAGAGACCAGATGGGTGTTGCCAGGGGGGGTGTCCTGGGGATTTTCAGTGACTAAACAGGGTTTTGGCCTTTTGCCACAAAAATAGTAGAAAAATTATGCAGACCCCACCCCCATTTTCACCATGGGGTGGTGAAAAGGAAGGTGGGGTCTATATACCCCTCGAAAAAAAAATCCTGGTTGTGTGCCTGAGTGTGGCTCGAGTGTAACATTCCATCTTCACAATGCAATTTAAATTAAGATGTCAGTTTGAACACTACATTGAGAAACTACACACTGCACACATCGTGTGCATTGTAAGCGCAAATAAATAATAAATAGTTGCACCTCACAGAAGTGATAAAAGTTAAGTGACAGCAAAGGTGGCAAATTCAAGTTTATCTCCATTAAATGCATTAGTTGCAAAATATCCATAGCAAAAACATTCAAAGCAGCATTGCCTCTGGAATCAGATGCAATTACCACAATTCACTCTGAAACAACCAGTTTCATTACTCATCCCAACATCAACATTAGGACTTTTATAAATCAATATAAAATATAGGTATCTAGAAATGTGATTGTGCTACTCCTGGCACACTGCATCTCCATAAATGGATTAAGTGTCTTTCATTGTTACATTTTAGTGTCCAGCTTCTTGGGTTTCACATTTAAATTACCTAGTTTGCCTGGGTCCATTTAATTACACATGTCTTGATTTTTCATCGACATGGAACTGCCCATTTAAAAAAAAAAAAAACACACACACACTAGCAGTACAATCAGTGCAGGATGAGAATAGTGTTGTGATGTAGCTTCATATGGCTTGTTTGGAGCATGTGCCGGTTTGCATGTTGTGCATGCTGCACTGCATTCACCCTGTCGCATGAAGTCCTTCAGACTAATCATGTATCTTGTCATTCATGTGCATGACTCACTTTACATTCATTTGCTTTCAGAGTGTGCATTCATCTAAACTTGATTTCTCAAGAATAAACTCTCACTGAGTATACCAACTGTGTCCAGTGCAAGACAGCTTTTTGACAATAGGATGATAAAATTAGCACATGTTAAAAAATAGCATTATTGCTGCATCAGTTGATATCTGCATGCGATTGTACACAAAAATTAGAGTGCAGCATGCCAACAATTGTCATGCTGCCGTTTGCAGATTTTGAAAGCTGGGGTATGCTATAGTAAGCTATTCTTAAGATGAATAATGTATTTTAACCAAAATGTTATTATATATTCAAGAAAGCCAAAACGGTAAACAACGTTACTTATGTTGCAGTGACATTTCTTCATTATGTATTTTTCTAGGCTCTGAATGGCAGACATTTGCTTTATGCACAGCCAGGGTAGGGGAGAATGGAGTAAGACGGCCACCCCCTCTGTATGCCAAACTATGAGCACAAATAATATGGTGTCATAAAAAACCATGTAGGCACATTCAAAGGAACCCAAAGATATCAGTTTTTAATGGAAATTTTAATGGGCACATGTCATAACAGTGAAAGGCCACAATGGTCATGTTCAGAATTTTCAGTGAAATTGCCAAAATACCTCCCCCGGATCGGGACCTCAACACACTACTCGCGCGGGCTGCCAGCCATCGCTCCCCCCCCTCCCCAGGAAGCAACACACCTCGAATTTTCAGTCGATTTCCCAGGTTCAGCACGGGCCCACCTTGACGGTTTTCTGGATCCGCCACTGCCTCCTACTGCCCAGGGACGTAGCCATGGGGGGGGGGGGGGGCTAAGGGGGCCATGCGATTTTGCGGGAGTATGGGCAAGCAAACACATCCCACAACTCACTTCCCCCCCCGGTAAGCAACACATCCGCTAAACGGGCCCTCACCGACATCGCTTCCCACCCCCCACCCCCCACCCCCCGGTCAGCAACATTTCCGCCGCCAAGGACCCTTTTGGGGAGTGCCCCCCTGACGGAATTCCTGGCTATGTGCCTGCTACTGCCCCATTGTTAAAAATGCCCCCCCCAGAGCATGCCACCCCTCGAGAGATTTGGTGGCATCATCATCTGACAAGTGCTGGCTATGCCACTATACATATATATATATATATATATATATATATATATATATATATATATGTATATATATATATGTATATATATATATGTCTATATATATAGATATGTGTATATATAATATCTGCAATACATAAGTAGTCATAAATTGGTTAATTTTGGGCATTTTTGAACAGACTTTGCCTGGGATGGGCAATCTGGCATTTCAAAGTCCATTTAAAGTTATTTCGTTTTTTTTTCAGTAACACCATAGGGTTCATTTTTAAGTATACCATCCCATGGTGGGCAGTCTGCATGCCATGCCCCTGGTGGCACCACCCTTGCTTTTGAGGGAATGTGACAAAGCATGGTAGGATGTTTGCACATGCAGCTGAGCCCCACTGGTCCATTACCAAATTGTAATATGGCTAGGCGCAGATACAGCCTGGCTGTACCCGGTGGGTTTGGGAGGGCAAAACTGAGGGATGGGGGGGGGCAAAAGTAAATTTCCTTTAGAAGACTGGTGATTTGGGAAGGGCAATATCCCATTTTGCCATCCTCTTTATTTATTTATTTGTCCTCACCCCAACAGGCCTTTGCCCATTATAGCGGTGCTTTCTTCTCCATCAAGGCTACGGTTCCGTGCGAGAGCCCACCCCGCACCTGGCTTAGCCAGCCGGCATCGTCGGACTGCTAAGCAGGCGGGACCAAGATACGAACCCGGGACCTCGCGTGTATCAGACCGACGCTCTACCGACTGCGCTAACCAGCAGCAGATTGTAGAGCATTGGTAGAGCTGTGGATCCACCTATCAATATGACAATTTTAATTTCAAATGTCCCCACTGAGTTGCAGCAGAGACTGTGATCAATGCCAGAGGAGTAGAAGCAGTGTATTACATAACATACCCAGGGTACATGTTTGGGAGATGACACATACCTTTTTGAAACATGGGGATTGGTGCCTAGAACTGCATAATGGGTTTATGCCAAATTGGCTAAAAATTTATCCATAGCAGAAGATGAAAAATGGCAGACTGAACTCATACTTCCATAGCCTTTTGAATGGAACTTGTCTATGCAGGCAGCCAGTCATTGCCTGGTCCAGTCAAAAACCGTATCAGCTGAGCTACCCAGGATGAATCACTGCAGCCAAATCAAAAACAATGTGCACAGTTTGCAGTTGAATGTCATGTGAAAAGTAATTTCATTATTCAAATCCTCTTTGAACATATACAATTCATTCATAACTGTCATGCCACATACACAGCATACCTTAGTTTATTATTATTTTAGAATGAAAAATGTTTAATTTTTTTCTGCATTGAAATGTTTGCTGCAGGGTTGCCATATCCCATCTAGATCATATCACCAGGCTATAGCTCACAATTTTCCGGTATTTTGCCAAACCAAAAGCTTTCGATAGAAATCACCATTTTTTCGAGTTAATCATTTCATCACAATCGACATTGCACTTTTTTTGTCACTCAAGATTGCTAGCAGGGTTACAGTGGCATTTATTTCAAGCTCTTCCAATTAACAGAAATGCTGAACCTGATATTAAACTAGTGTTTCTATAAAAATAATCCCATGGATTTCGCATAGATCAAATTTCATTTAATTTATTTGTGCACATTCACATATGTATGGTTTCCCACTCTTGAATGAAAACTACTGAAATTTGTCAGATGAAGTTTGCATTTTGATTTGATGTACTGAAAATTGGGCAAACTGTTCTCTACTGGCAATAAACTCCAAAATATCATAGCCAGATGGGCATGAAAATTTACTTCACACTAATTCTCATCCCCCTGAGTTGCCAGATTTAGGACAAAACCATAATTTTATACCTAACCAAGGCCCCATTCAGGGTGACTACTCATCAGCTCATACTAGCTCAGATCTGAGCAGGAACCCCCATCAGCCAATCAGCATCAAGTACGTGTGACGTCATGCCTTGCTCATGAATGCCAGATGGTTGCTCACACAAAATTGCATTAGCAGTCTAACTGACAGCATGAGCAAGAAAAATGCAGACGTTTCGTGATGGCAATGTGGAGATATTGTGGGAACTGGCAGCAAAGCACAAATTGATTCCAGATCCTAGATATTTCTCCAGCATTCTGCAGTGATGTAAGTGTGCATACCCCTCAAATTCAAAGCATGTTCAGCTTGCATCTCAGCATGTGTGATGTCAATGCACAACTTGCTCAAATATGAGCTAGTATGAGCTGTCACCCCAAACAGGGCCCAGGGCTGTTTGGGGTGACAGCTCATACTAGCCCATATTTGAGCATGTTTGTCTATGATGTCACTGATGGTTGGATGCATGCTGAACACATTTGGATCTGGAGGGATATGCACACTTTCATCACTGCAGAATCCTGGAGAAATATCCAGGATCTGGAATTGATTTATGCTTTGCTGCCATATTCCCTCAATATCTCCACATTGCTATCACAAAACCTCATGATTCTGAAGGAATTTTTCTTGCTCATGCTGCCAGCTTGACAGCTAGTGCAATTTTGCATGAGCAGCCATCTGGCACCATCTGAGCTGTGCTCAGGATGACTGCTCATCAGCTCATACTAGCTCAGATCTGAGCAGGAACCCCATCATCGAATCAGTGTCAAGTAGGTGTGACAACATGCCTTGCTCATGAATGCCAGATGGTTGCTCATGCAAGATTGCATGAGCATTCTAGCTGGCAGCGTGAGGATGAAAAATTCAGAGATTTCGTGATGGCAACATGGAGATATTTAGGGAATCTGGCAGCAAAGCATAAATTTATTCCAGATCCTGGATATTTCTGCAGGATTTCCTGGTAACAAATATCATGGCAGTCACCATTATATTTGCTCCCTCGACTAGATTGAAGGCTTGGTTGTATAAGGGAAGGGCAGTGATTATTAGAGCATTCAGTTAGGTTGGGTTAGATACTAGATGGAGTTTTCTTGCCTTTACCATCTCTGGTTAGGCCTAAACCTAGGAATGCAGGGCAGTGAGAATTAGCATAGAATCAAAAACAGTTGGGCATACTGCATAGAGTTTATCAATATTTTGATCAATCTAAATTTGGATTGTTTTAGGCCTTTATATGGTCATTTCTGCGACCCATCGCATTATCATGTAGGTAGGTACCACTCATTCCAGATGAAATATAAACCAAAATGCCAAACATCAGTCTTTTCAAAGACATCAACAGTGCTGAAAGTAATGGAAATGGTAGTGTCAATACATATGTTAATAATATTGCAGATACACCAATCAAAACATTGATCAGTAACAGTGCTGCCACAACCACTCAAATCAAAATATTGAGCACACAGACTGCTGTTGGGTCACATTTTTTATTGCATGTGTCCACTATTTTCAGGTAATTTTGTGTATTGTATGAGTAGGCAGCTCACATCTCAATGTGGGAGGGCACACAGTTATGGGCATGGCAGCAATGGTTAATGTCATTGGTTATGGAGCAATTGACGACATCATAAATGTTAAAAGCTTGGTTTTTATAGCATAAATGAACCTAACCTAACCTTGTTTCCTGGTTATATAACTGAAAGGTTGGCATGTCCCAAATCCCAAATACATACATGCTTGTGTCCTGATATAACACAACTTAAGCTATAATATATTTTTTTGAATTTAGACTCCTAATCCAACCTAATTTGTATATTTCAATAAGGGCCTGCTGCCAGCCTTCAGCCACCAGCAGACCTCTTGACATTGATCAATAGGCCTTTGGGTAGGCATGGTTACATTCAGTTCAGTTATGCTATATAAATGAAATATTATGTCTATGATGTAATTAATTCATTTCAGAGCATCCAAACCAATGGCATCAACTGCGTGCACCAGGATCATCTACATCATTGGCTTCTTACCTCATGCAAGATTGTCAATGTGAGCTGCCTACTCATACAACACAAACTTGCTTGTACGGAATGAGGGGAAATTTGATCCTTTGTCCTAAAATGTCTTGAATGAGTTTAAAAAAAAGGCAAATGGTGTGCAATGGGTTTTGTGGGGCAAATGGTGTGCAATGGGGTCTGTGTGCAATGGGTTTTGTGTGTGTGTGTGGTAACTGCCACTTTTGTGTCAAATACATGTGAATGGACTCAAATAAATTAGATTGAAAACAATTTCTGGCAGGTCACTAACTGCTGTAATAGGTCCCTATGGCCATTTCACTTCAGCTCAAGTGAAGGGCATGATGGAATACCTCTGACACATGATACAATTGAAGACAATTTATTTTATTGTGGAATAGATGAAAAATATCATCATGATTGTTGTGTCAGTACATTTTTCATCTGGTAATCCATAGTGACAACATGACAAACTAGAGTTATTTCATACATCTTTAGAAATGTATATGATATGGCAACTATATGATAGCCCAAATGAGGATGTCACCCAGACTTCCTCGATAACTCTCAAGTATTGACCTTTAGAGGGAACCCCATGAAGAACTAGACACATTACAAATGGCGAATGAAAGATTGATAATAGTTGCGCATGAATTTCAATTGATATTGCAATCAAAACACTCCACAAGTGATGAGTACTTTTTAACCATGATGAGGCCTTTGAACCTGTTAATGTCAGAAAAGCGAGACAAATTTAGATCAAACTTCCTTATGGCAGTTGCTCCGCCCACTTTGATGTCAAAATCAAAGTTTTAATCAATCAAAACACTGACTGCCTCGCTGCAGCATACCCAAAAGAAATGTAGCCAATTTAGCAAAATCTGGCAACCCTGCAGCACAACTGGGCTGGGTCAATCATATGTAGATTTTTGGCATCGGAAAGAGCAGGTACCTACCTATCACATGAGCTGCCCTTCAGATTTAAAAGGTACCAGACAAGAAGAACCATTTAAGACCTAACCACATTTGTTCAAGGCATAAAAGGTTGGATACCCAGCCTAGTATAATTTATGCTTCATTTGTAACCTTGTTTCATTGATCCAAAACTTCAATCTAGGCCAGGTCTTGATAAATATGGAGGCCAAAACTGTCATATTTATGGGTCTTTCAGCTAGATTGAAGGTTTAGATGAATGAAATAAGGTAAGTAATTATAGGCACCTATGCAATTAGGTAAGAAATTATAGGCACCATTAGGTTGGGTTACATAAAGAGCATGGGAATTATCTCAAAGTTGGTGGGGCAAATCATATTTTTGGGTCAATCCTTGGTAATCATTTAGCAGACGCCACACTTGGGAAATTATGCCCCATCTTGGGAAAATTATCCCAAAGATTAGGGGGTTTATGGTAGGCTTTAGGTTAGGTCAGTTTAGTTTAGGTTAGGTCAGTTTCGGTTAGGTTAGGTCAGGTGAGGTTAGGTCAGGCTGGTTGGTTGGTTATTGGTTTTACGACACGTCGACCGTTGAGTCATATAGCGTCGCCAATCTCTCACTCCGATTGGTCGCGGGTGAAGAGTAGCGACAGGTGAGACTCGAACCCACAATCTTTCGATTATGAGACGAGCATCTTACGCCTAGACCATAGGTCAGGCTGGGTTAGGTTTCAGCCCCACCTTGGGAAATAAATCAATGTGAACATTTCCCAATGTGTGACGCCTGCTAAATGAATACCCAATCCTTTCCGGCCAACGCCACGGTCAATGTTAAACATCGCCAAAGTTGGGGATGGGGGCCCGCTGGCTCCCGCCCCACCGGTTCCCGTGTCTATGGGATACCTACACAAATCTGAAGATCAGCTCGTGTGATGCCTACTCTGCCAATGCCGATTTTTTACAAGTAAGTTGACAAGACATTGCGGGCGTTTGGCGCCAACTCCGTGCCTAACAATCATTTTATCCTGTCAGTGCGCCATGCATATGCCGCAATACATGCATTTCACCCGTTGCAGCTTAACCAAATGCTTGTGGAAAGAATACCAATATGTAGGTACCTTTGCTAAGAAGCAAAACCACGGTCTCTTACCTTTAAACTGCGTTTCTGCTCCATTTTCTTCTCACAAAATCACGGCATATAGCGAACCTACGAAACCCACATACCCCACATCCTCTCCGCCGTAAAATAAAGATGGCGGTCTGACGGCGAGCGATGATTGGTCACGGAGGAAAATCAGCTGACTGTAATTCTCAAGCAACATCGGTCGGCTGAAAGTGCTGCCAACAAGAGGCAGCGATCGCTGTGCCATCTGTGGCCAGTTTGGTAACTAACAAAGCGTAAAATTTTTCTTGACGGTATCTCCGACGGTGCAGGGGGACACAATTTCAAGTCCATCCAAACCTTATCGACCGGTTTATGAAAGTGTGTCCCCTTTGACGGCCCTAGTTGCTTTTAGTTTAAGTGGACACTCCGAGTCCACTTAAACTCCTAGGTCCACCGAAGACCAGAAAAGATTCCTAAAATGTCCACCCAACCCCGATTTTGGAAAACACCATCGTGAGTCGAAGTTGGTATTTCACTTCCACTCTGGCGCCACCGGGTGTGTACAGCTTTGTGGGCTGCAGGAGACGAATTTCTTCTTCAATCCGCATCTGCTCTTGTCGTGAAAGATCGGCTGTCTCTTTCGCATAGCGAATGGCGAGTGGTCGGCACAGTCTCGTGGAGGACGGTTTACCGTTGACACACAAAACAGCATGGCCTGCTCGCATACCAGTGTGGTGCAAAACAAACTCTCCTCCGCGGTCCCCTGGTCTTCTGTACGGAGAGCCTGTTTGTACACTGACTGCGAAGTGGCGCCATCAAACCCCCATTTCAGCTCGAGAATGCAAGAAATGGGGGGAGGGTTGCTTGGTCCTGGCTGGTCATGAGGTGGATCCATGTTTGGTAGTATATTATTAGCCTCTACCAGGCGTGCAGTCGTGTGGTCCAGCATTGCCTGTAGTGTGACGAAGGCTTCGGTATCCGTAAACGTGGTGCTGGATGACTCGGGATAACACCGCTCTTTTGCTGCGCCCACATTCTTGTATGATGGAAATATGGGCGTCTTCGCTAAATCTTTGGTGGTGTCCCTCATTTTCTGATACCCATCCTTTGTCAGGTCGCATGCCACACTTAGAGCTAATGCTTTGTCAGCACCAGCGCATTCCGGGGTCGGACGGCAAGCAGCTTCACGCAGCGTTTTTCGGATCTTCATTGGCCTTTTGGGAGACGCAATTGCCTCCTTCAAGACATACGCCAAGTCCTGAGTGCTTTCCTCTCGGGCGCTCTGAGATGCGGCTTGTACGAGCTCCTCAGTGACGTGACTCTTGGACAGTGTTCGAGAAGCTCGTCGTTTCGATCACACGCTGAGATCAGAGAACGGTGCCTTCGGGCGACCGGGACCACTCTGCTTTTTGCTAATTACAATATCCCCTTCATAGGATGCTCCGAATTTCTTAAGCAGAAAATGCTTGCGGCGACCGCACTTTATCCACTGTTTCTGAATTGTCTTGAAAAACGCAGAAAGTTTCTCGCCCAGCTCGTCTCTACACTGCTCTGTCAATTTCTCGTTCTCCACTTGTGCAAGAGCCATGCCCAGTTCGACAGCACGTTGCTTGCTGTTTTGTACTTTCCGAGACCACAGTCCGGCTTCAACTACTGAATCTAAGAATGTCCTCTTACCTAATAGAACTGGCATGATTAACACCGGCTAAAAATGTTTTGCTCTCTCACAGGGCTGCACTCGAAATCCGCACTGTTCAGCTCGGTTTCGCAGATATCACTGCCCAGCTGCCCGCTGACATAGCACACACAACCCACCACTGTCGCTCCCCTGTTTTGACGACACTTTCTGCCATGGGGAGATACCCGCTCATGCACTGTGCTTATCTGTTGCCCAACACCTCCCCTCCCCCCGCTATACTCTCGCGCCGTCCGCTTATCTTATCTTTCCCCGACGCGCGGCGAGCGCCGTCCAGGCGCTAATTAGGCGTGGACGGGTCAGTGCGCAGTGACATTCAAATGCGTATATCTCCGGTTGTACCTCAGTGTACCACCTAATTCTTTCACCGATTTGAAGTATATCATTGGGCCTATCACTGATTACATTTGCTAGTGGGGACTGATGGTGCGTTTTTTTGCGGGACTTGCGAAGTTCGAGCTATGCATAGAAATACTGGATTATGCAGCGGTGGAAAATAATGACTGTCACACCCGTCCAGGGCTAGTAAAAGGACAATTGCAATTTTCACCGTGCTCTACACAGATTAGCTTTCACGGCAATTCACATATAATTCGGCTTTGTTGCCAGGATCAATGTTTCACACGCATTAGAAAGCGCACCACATCGCGTGTAGCCGTGACGTCATTGAACGGCGTACTGCATGTGTCTTGTTCCAGCACTTGTGTAGGTGCTAATAATCCAGGCAGGTTATGAATTCCTATGGCAATCTAGCTTCTGAACAATTGTTTTTCCGATTACAATCGTTTCAAGTCAATAAATTGAAAAATTTAAAACAGTTTTTGGCCACATCTCAAGCCCAGTTGCCCCCACTGTGCGGTGGTTTCTGAATGAATATCCCTATCGGTAGCAGGAATGCTGATATCCACGTCTCCACCGTGCAACGGCCGTTTGTGGACAAACAATACCATATATCTCATGCATCTACGCTGTAACTGTCGCGAACTCGCCGTAGCGGTCAGCGTTGATCGGATGAGTGCTGGCGAGTACTTCCAGGATAGTCTTCACTCGGCTGATGAGCTCTTCATCTACACCAGTGATTTCGCTCGAAGTGGCATGGTTGGAAAGCGCTCGACCTGCCATTCCCATCATTTGATTTGTGGTACAGAAGATGCTGTATTCAGCCGTTACATGGGACAACTGTTGTTGCTTGTAAGTTGCTTGCCCTGTAGCACCATCCATCCTTCATTTCTAGCGCGGCTGTCTGGTCAATCCAGCTTGACTGGGAATGACAGCGGATGTAACGGTTCGCCAGTGGGCGGTTACACGGATGTTGAGGACATATTCGGAGGGTGATTTGCCACTGCCAGAGGAAGAATGAGTTCCTCGTTTGCCGTCAGGAGCCGTCTGCAGGTATGATCTACCAGACCGTGTAGAACTTCGGCTTCGCTACCAGTGGACGTTGTTACAGATTATCTCTCTCTCTCTCTCTCTCTCTCTCTCTCTCTCTCTCTCTCTCTCTCTCTCTCTCTCTCTCTCTCTCTCTCTCTCTCTCTCTCTCTCTCTCTCTCTCTCTTCTCTCTTTCTTTTCTTTTTTTTCTTTTTTGTCTCTCTGTCTCTCTGTCTCTGTCTCTGTCTCTGTCTCTGTCTCTGTCTCTGTCTCTCTGTCTCTGTCTCTGTCTCTGTCTCTCTGTCTCTGTCTCTGTCTCTGTCTCTGTCTCTGTCTCTCTGTCTCTGTCTCTCTTCTGTTCTCTGTCTCTCTGTCTCTCTGTCTCTCTGTATCTCTGTCTCTCTGTCTCTGTCTCTGTCTCTCTCTGTCTCTCTCTGTCTCTGTCTCTGTCTCTGTCTTCGCTGGGCTGAAATTCTTAACACACGTGACTCCAGATGGGTAGCAATGCTTCCGTGGCTCAAACGCACGACCATACGAGGGGTAGATTTCCCCCGAGCTGTCGGATTGATAATGGCACGTACCAGCTTGTAGCTTTGTTTCGAAAGATCAGCTGCAACTGTGAGCGAAAGAGCCTGGTCAGGAGTCTCGTCGCAGTCGTCTGTATTCTGATGAGCCTGGTAGGCCATACGGATCTTTGTTGATGTCATCGGAGAGACGGTAGCTTCCTTTGCAATAAATGCGTGATTGTGCATTCTCTCCTGCCGAGCTGTCTGGCGGTTTGCAATAGCTTGGCCGCCTCATTTCCCGGGCCATTTCAATGGTTTTTCGGAGTGTTGACTTGCGCAGAGTACGGGGTTGATGCAAATGGTCGGCTTGAACTGCCGCAGCTACTGCCCGGACGCTCGTGATCACACATTTTGTTGACTTAACGACGACGGTTGCATCCATATACCTTGCCCACCTCTGTGTAAAGCGATCTTGACGTTGCCTACACCATACCCATTTCTTATGGGCGCAAAATGACCAACGCAGTCGATGCGCCCTAAAGCACAAATCCACCACCACATACCCATTTCTTGCGAATATCTGATAGGTTTTTTATACTTTGGCTGGCACTGTTTCCAGACCATCTTCTGTTAATACGAATGGGATGGATTCTTGCACGTCCTGCATTTCTTGCTCTGTACTTCCGAGTCAATTCTTTCCTCTCCATGTCAGGTTTTAACGGTATGGAGTAGCTTAAAGCACTCGCGCTGGGACAGGACGACCTCTCGAAGGGTATTGGTGGCCTGGAGGTTGGCCGACTGCGAGCGACCTTGCACTGGCCGTATGGCCGGTGTCGTCAGCCCCAACAGTAGCTCAAACCGGAACCCGAAGTCCGGCAGTAGCCTGCTCCACCCGCTGGCGGTGCCGGCCACCTCCGGCCGACACGTTGGGTTGTCCTCTCGATGTTCTCCCGACTGGACAGGAGGGGGCTGTACTCTCTACGAATAGAGGTCAGACACGCTTCGATGCAGGCCCACCGGTGGGGCAGAGCGGGCGGAGCGACGTCTGGGCACCGGCATGCTTGAGCGCCACCAGCCTCTTTGGCGAGCCACGGTAGAAGGTGACCGGGCGGGCTGCGACCGGCTCTGCGCTGCGTCGTGTACCTCCCTCATGCCGTCCAGCGCCCCCTGGAGCACCAGGTTCAGACGGCGCGCTGTACAGTTTACAATCACTGCATGCGGTTCCACCGCTTTGACTCGGGCTCGCACGCCCGCAAAAGATAAAACTGTATTAGGTTATCCGATCCCAAGTGTTGCTTGAATGCACGCTAAAGATGCTCGGGGGAGGGGTGACAAGTAAGGAAGCAAACTAAACTAAGTAGCTGAAGGGACCGAAAGTTGTGTGATAGTTGGTAGAAATACTTTAAAATGTTCGTTAAAAGTGAAGCCACCAACTTAAGCAATTCGCTTTTTTCAAACATTGATCCTTGTTCCCATGGTTTTCTCACAGTTTCACCAATGTTGAGCCATTTCAGAAAACATCTTAGCTATGAAATAACCAACCAAAGCTTGGAGGTTGAATGAAAAGCGTGGGTATAACTGTACCAAACTGATGGCGGGCGGGGGGCACACACACGGACAGGGATGTGGTAGTGCACACTCCAACTGTTCCTGAAAAGGTGTATTATTCCTGGAATTACGCATTGAAGCAGATCTAATGCACGTTGATAAAGCTAACACCCACCAAATCACAGATTGCATACACCAACGGGCGAACACCAGTCCTCACTGTCTGTTCTCAATGCACTGTAAGATCACGGTCTCTGTATTCACTATGCACGGTCTGCTTACATACGTTGTTGACCACACGCACAACACCTCCCCTCCAAGTTCACGGTCACGTAAGTGCCAAGCTCCTGACTATGTTGTGCCGACTACTGCTCTACATTCCCAAGGGGAATGTATGGGAATGGAGATCACACCTCCCCTCCCCCCACACACACATAGACACCAAAGCTCCTCGGATTTCGGCAACATTTATTTCAGGTCCTTGATAATGTTGTATTAAAATATGGAAATATTTCGAAAGTTTTAAAAAGTCGCGGAGGACACCGCCCACTCCCCCCCCCCTCAGCTTGAAAGTTATGAGGGACACCTGTCCTGTTACCCCACAATGGTTACACCTATGGTGGGAAGTAGTTGTACACAACATTGCAAAAACGAATATGCGTGGCCAAGTTCCTATACCACGAAAAATATGGATGCCAAATGGCCCTGTAGTCGGCGCGCCCTAACACCCAAATAATCAATCAATACCACGAAAAATGTGTTCATTTTTACATTGGGATAGCTTTCCAAAGAGGCGACATATGTCATTAGCCGTGCGCGCCTGCATACCGTACACAAGACCGCAACAGGGGCACGCGGAAATGCACATTTAAGAAACTTTCAATGAAAAAAAGTATTATAATCACCCAGTTACATAATACTTGAAAGAACTTTAGAACTTGAAAGAAATGTAAAGCTTGATACAATTCGAAGCCACTATTTTGGCGTATATGTACCATATTTGAACATATTGCTATATTTTATGCAAGTCTATTGTGACAATTCTACCCATTAAACAATTCTAGTAATGAAAAGCCAGATAATTTATTTGCCGAAACATAACTCACCTCGAAATCCTCTCTTCATGTTGACCGCACCATCGTAGCCCTGTCGTCTCAGCCTGGAGAAGGGCAGCTGAAGACGGACCAGTGCGTCCTCGACGAGGTGAACAGAGCCTCGGATGACGTAGAGTCGGTCTGGTAGGCCCAAAGAAGGCCTCCCTGATCTGCAGATCCTCGATCACGTAGCGGAGGCAGATGACGACCATCTGCTGGCGCCGAGTCGCGTCCGTCGTCTCGTCGAGGATGGGCGCGAAGGCGTCGACCGCGGCCACTTCCTTAGCGACCGTGCGCGTCACCACGTGGGCCAGCTGCCACCGGATCTCGGCCAGCGTCTCCGGGGATGTAAAATGCATCCGGCCCGCCTTGCGTCGCGTGAGCCATCGCTCCAGCACCGGTTCGCGTCGTGCCGTCGTCACCATAAACTAGATAACGTTGCCAGTGTTCTCGTTCGGCTGCAGAAGGCCTGCCCTTACTTGGAGCAGAAGGCCACGGCATCAAATATCCGGCGTAAGGTGTGCCTCGCGCCCCTTGTTCGCACGCCTTGCCGACGCTGGCCAGCGTTGTGGCAGCAAATGGCCTACTGGCACTGGCTAGGCTCTTCACGGCCAGCTGGTGGCGGGAACTGGTCTCGTGAGCACGGAAGCGCTCCAACGCCCGCTTCCATGTGCTGGAGCCACGTGTCGTCCTTCGTTACGTTGGTCAGCAAACCTCGCTTCTGAACAGCGAGGCACTGTTAGTAGATGACTGCCTGCAGCTCGCGGCTGAACTCGAGCCACGAGAACTGGCGCCTCCATTCCATCTGGAAGTAGCGCCGGTTCCTCGGTGTGCGCAAGCAGGCAAGGTAGCCCGCGAGCAAGTAGGGACAGAGGTTCCCACACCCTCGGCCGGTGGAGGTCCGGCGCTGGCAAACTTAGGATTGGATCCACGAGGATCTAGGACAAGAAGTATATAATCTCCACGCGAGCTATGCATGTGAATTACCAATTCTCTCGTTGTTCCAGTAGCACGTTATGTCAGTAGCAGCCAATGAATTGTGCATCATCTTCTTTGTTCCATTGATGCCAAAGAAACGCCAGTTATTTTTGTGTGGCAGATTGGCACTCCTGACCGACTGGTACTCCAGCTTGACATATTGTGATTTCTACATTGCAGGCACTAAACAGCAGCTTGATCCTGCTGATGGTAGCCTATTTAGCCTTTTTAGCCTTTTGATGTAATAAGGTTATTTGTTTCCAAAGTAATAAATGTATTGTCCGACTTCCAACATGGTTTGATAAGCCAACCTTGCATTCTATCTGCATTATGGTCAGGTCTGATGCTGAGGAATGGAACATATGAAGGAGTGCAGCATACCATAAGCCACCAGATTAGGATGAGGAAACTGACAGCATTGCTCCAGGTTTGGAAGAATAAGTATTCTCTCGGAGTTCCAAAAATTAAAGACAGTTCTAATGACTCCACGACGTGAAGACAGGGCCTTCAGTTTTTACATCCGAGGTCATCGACTTCCCGAAGGAATAGCGCCGATGATTTGGGCTTATGGGCGCTCAAACTGCTTGGGTCATATGGCGCCATATCCGATGCATACCAAATTCACCGGCGATTCGTAGCAAAGTACCATGAAACAAGACATAGCCGAACATCATATGTGTATTATTACCACTATTTTTGCGTGCGTCGTTCCACCTCACCTCCGCCGCTTTGCGGGCTCTTCTTTTTCATGTGGTACATCTTTTGTCACACCTCCGCTGGGGTGTGGTTGCCAAATGGCAACTTACTTACAATTCCTCGAATATCGGCGAGACTCGTCATCCGCGACCATGTTTGTAGTATTCCGCGTATTCGGCTCGTATCGTGCGGTGTCCACCTTTCATGGCGTCCTGGAAGGAAGTCAAGTGTAAGACATTTTCACACATAATTCACATTCACAATTCACAGGTCGACAGAGAACATGTGCATATATGCATTTATCATATAGCATGTAATCATATCATATTATCATCATATAACAACATATAAATTATATAATAACAATTATATAACATATACATTGGAACAACTTTGAAAATACGCGACATAGGTCATTAGCCATCCGCGCCTGCATACCATATACAGGATCGCAACAGGTTCACGTAGAGATACACCCTTAAGAAGCTTTAAATGGAAGAAAATATTATTATCGCCCCGTGACATAATACTTGAAAGAATGTACCTTAATACACTTCGAAGCACCATTTTGGGTTATATGTACCATATTTTGGCATACTGCTATATTGTATGTAAAGCTTTTGACGACACATTTCTAGCAATGAAAAGCCAGATAATTTATTTGCCGAAACATAACTCACCTCGAAATGCTCTCTTCATGTTTGCCGCACCATCGTAGCCCTGTCGCGTCAGCCTGGAGAAGGGCGTCCTCGACGAGGTGAACAGAGCCTCGGATGACGTAGAGTCGGTCTGGTAGGCCCGAAGAAGGCCTCCCTGATCTGCAGATCCTCGATCATGTAGCGGAGGCAGATGACGACCATCTGCTCGCGCCGCGTCGCGTCCGTCGTCTTGTCGAGGATGGGCGCGAAGGCGTCGGCTGCGGCCACTTCCTTAGCGACCGTGCGCGTCACCACGTGGGCCAGCTGACACCGGATCTCGGCCAGCGTCTCCGGGGATGTAAAATGCATGCGGCTCGCCTTGCGTCGTGTGAGCCATCGCTCCAGCACCGGTTCGCGTCGTGCCGTCGTCACCAGAAACTAGATAACGTTGCCAGTGTCCTCGTCCTGGCCTCGGAAGGCCTACCCTTACTTGGAGCAGAAGGCCACGGCATTAAATATTCGGCGTAAGGTGTACCTCGCGCCCCCTTGTTCGCACGCCTTGCCAACGCTGGCCAGCGTTGTGGCAGCGCATGGCCCACTGGCGTTGGCCAGGCTCTTCACGGCCAGCTGGTGGCGGGAACTGGTCTCGTGAGCACGGAAGCGCTCCAGCGCCCGCTTCCATGTGCTGGAGCCACTCGTCGTCCTTCGTTACGTTGGTCAGCACACCTCGCTTCTGAACGGCGAGGTACTGGTGGAAGATGGCTGCCTGCAGCTCGCGGCTGAACTCGAGCCACGAGAAGTGGCGACTCCACTCCAGCTGGAAGTGGCGTCGGTGCCGCGGTGTGCGCAAGCAGGCAAGGTAGTCCGCGAGCAGGTAGGGACAGAGGTTCCCACACCCTCGGCCGGTGGAGGCCCAGCGCTGGCAGACGTCTGATTGGATCCACGAGGATCTAGGACAAGAGTATATAATCTCCACGCGA